>JAJPUD010007178.1:0-38408 GCA_023553655.1 Myrmecobius fasciatus | reverse complement strand
AAAAAAAAAAAAAAAAAAAGCTTAGGTCTGACTATCATACACATACATATCCTGCTCAATGAAATACAGGTGGCTATTACCTCCAGGACATGTGTGTATTGTGTGTGTGTGTATGTGTGTGTGTGTGTGTGTGTGACATTTAAAGCTCTTCATAACTTGGTCCTTTCCTATTTTTCCAATCTTCTTCTAAACTGGCCACAGATACAGAGGAGGAACTAATTTTTTTATTACATTAATATTACAGTGAATGGAAATTTGTATCTAAACTAACATGAAATTATTTTAAAACCATGACTGATGACCTGATAACTTAGATGGTTTACCTAAATTGTCTGCCAGCTGCAATTTCTCTGATGCAGTATTGGACTGCAGTAGGCTTCATAAAATATAAGGTTGTTACCACCTTTGGCATTAGTTCAGATCTTATGTATTTCTCACTTGTATTGCTTTTTTTTTGTTTTGTTTTGGTTTTGGTTTTTTGTACTTCTACTGCCAACAGCTTGGTTCAGACTTTATCTTTTGGATCTAGATGACTATAATAGCTTCCTAGAGAGTCTCCCTTCCTTCAGTCTATTCCTGATCCAATTCCTTCTTAAATGTAATTAGTCCACTGATTAGAAATCTTCAAGGACTCCCTTCATTGCCTACAAAAAAAATCCTGTATTTACTATCCTAGAGTGTAAGTCCTCTCAAAACCTACCCCAATTTATTACATTATGTTTTTCCCCAATTAGATACATTCTCCCCAAAGCAATTACCACATTTTCTATTAAATCTGCCTTGACTACTCAGCCTTCTCTGAACTATGGTAATTACTGTCTTATATAATTCATGTGTCTATTGATCACATACAGGCTTGTAATAACTTCTATTGTTGTCTTCACTATCATTTAAAGATTTCATTTGATATTTTACTTTTCACATCTTTATGATCCTCCCCAACTATACGATAATCTCCTTGAGGGAAGGGACCCTGAAAAATTTCTTTGTTACTTCCACTATAGTACCTTCCTTTTATAAGACCTCAATTTAAAAAACTGTGGATTCCAAAATTGTATTTTCCCCATTATATGTAACAATATATATAGATAGATATAAATATACACGTATAATTTGTCATTTGCATAGCATTTGAAAAAATGCTATCTCCAAAGAAGGTCCCAACAAGGTTTTAAGTATTTAAATTCTTAGAACAGTATAATTTAGGAAGCTGCCAGATTAACCATGTTAAATGAATTTTTACCAGTAAATCTGGTTAAACAGCCACAATTCTGTACACTAGTTACTTAATTATTTCACTGAATTTACCAGGTGTTTGAATGGTGGGAAACAAAGTTATTTCATAGGTAAAGCAGAGTAACATATAGGACATTGTATTTGGAGTTTACTGACAATCATACAAGTCCCAGTTATGCCACTTATTAGCAATGTGATGGACTCCAACTTACAGTTGAAGAAAGTGAGGCAGACAAAGGTTAAATGATTAGCCCAGGATCATACAACTAAAAAGTATCTGAGGTCAGATTTTAAATGAACTTTTCTTTTTGCTCAGGCAATTGGGGTTAAGTGACTTGCCCAGGGTCACACAGCCAAGATGTGTTAAGTATCTGAGACCATATTTGAACTCAGGTCCTCTTTACTTCAGGACTAGTGCTCTATCCACCACGCCACTTAGCTGGCCCTAAATGAACTTTTCTTGACTCCAGGATCAGCACTTTATCTACTGTGCCATTTAGCTACCCAGAGCTTTAAAAATCAATTAATTGAGAAACTAAAATCTTCTAATTTTGCATTACCAAAAGGCAAAGCAATAGATGTAAAGATACTCATTTGACTATATATATATGATGTTGAAGCTATGCTATGAAACATTTGTTACATCACAAATTTATTGATGACAATACCATATAAATAGAAATTTTCATTATAATTGACAAAGTTTTAATGGAAATGATACATTCTAGGAGAACTGAGTTAAACCAATTTGGCTCAGTTGATATGTCAAAACAGATTTTAGAAGCACAACTTTAAAATGAGGTCTCCTGTGCAAAATATGCAAGATGATGCATGTTTGATAATCACTTGAACTGAGAAACAGGAAAGAGGAGTTATATACAGTTTTTTTTTAAATCATGACAAGATCAATAAACTATGAAAATCAGTACATCATAGGGAAGAATCTTTGCAAAATTATATGATGACAGAGAGCAGAGCACAGGGCACTTCTATATTACTGCAAAACACACTAGCTCTCTCATGCCAAAGTATTTCAAAGAGTATTAGATTTTTAAAAATAGAAAGAACAAAATCATCATTTTTAGTGATAATGTTAAATATGAGGGAAATTTATTCCATGACAAAAATTTCCTCCTGAAACTTAAATATTTTGTGGATACTTCTGAAAAGCTGTGAATTCTAAATAAATTAATGCAAAACCTTCAACTGCATATCTTGATTTAAAAAAAACATTAAATGCTTACATTGACTTTATTGTTTCTTTTATGAAAACATGCAACAAATTTTTTACATTTCCTAATTTTTAAAATGTCTACTTTGTACATGAAATAGAAGAAAGTCAAAAACTAATTATTAATCATTTGACAGATGTATAGAAGCAATTATCATTAAATTATAAAGACCCAGATATTTCTAAACACAAATGAAAAAAAGAACCCATCTGCAAAAGATAAAGATGATATTATTGGCACTAGATTTGCCTTGTGATAGTTTAGTAAAATTACTGAGTCAAAAAATTTCATGTTTCAGTTATGACTGAATAATGACTTCTTTGGCTTATCAAGGAAAAATACATGGTACATATTTTATTATTGTTCACATCTTATTTTTGTAATATGGGGTTTTTCTAAAACAGAAGAAAATGAGGGAAAAAAGATGAGATGACATGGTTGAAAAATCATGAGAACCAATATGAATGACACCAAGTTTTGAGGAACTGTACCCAAAATGTGAACTTATATTAATAATGATATAAGTGTAATTATTATTTTACAAATTATAAGTATTAAAATGGTAAATGATATCTGTAAATTGTTTTCTTGTTTGAGATTTATTTGTTATAAAATTGTAATCAATTTCAAATTTTATTTGAATAAACTATGAGCTAATAATTATTTTCATAGATGTTTTATGAAAAGCCTGGGTTTGTTAAAACACACAACACAGAGGGAGCTTTACTACATGGAGCTTATATACCATTTCCTTAAAGTTCTATATAAATTTGAGTTATCATAATCAACAAAAGACTTTAGTACAATCTTTGGAATACAAATTCATGCAGATAATAGTACTGAAGGTTGCTATTAGGACTATATAAAACAATGACTGTGGAAATACTTTATGTCTACAAAGCAAATATGAAGTCATTACTAATGCCAAAAAACAAAAAACAAAAAAACAAACCCAAAACCCAAAAAACAAACAACCCAATAACAATAACATGGTTTTACACTTTCCCATGGACACCCATATATTGCTAAGGAATATTAGAAAGGAGAATATGTTTCTTCAAAATCACTTTCCAGTTTTGTATAAATTAAAATTATAACATGGAAGTTGAACATAATCTAGTTTTCCATGCTGAATTTAGATAATGAAAACCCAAATTTGTACAAAATGTTTCTTTAGGTTCTAGCAGAGTACCTGGTACATAGCATGCTTAAAAAATGTCTGTTGATTCAGCATCACCCATATCCTATCCTATCAGATACAAAAAAACTAAATTCTTATTACTTTAAAAAAAAAAGAGAGAGAGTGCCATATAGGTAGAGAAACAAGAAATGAGGCCTAGAGAAGAGAACAAGCATTTATTAAACATCTAGGATTTGCCAGCCAAGTGCTTCTAGATACTATTTCATTTGAATCTCACAACTCTATGAGGCACATACTATTATTTTCCTTATTACAGATGAAAAAAACTGAAGCTAAATGACTTGCCCAGAGTCACATAGCTAACATATCTGAAGCTGGATTTGAATTCAGATCTTCTTTACTATAGTCTGACTAGTGATTCTACTTACTGAGCTACCTGGCTATTAATATTATCATCTTCAGACTTTAGTTAGGCCATATTCACAGCTAAGGAAAGGAGAAAGTGGACAACATTTACCAGCTCATGAGGATAATAAATAATTAACCCTAATTTATTTTCATAATGTTAGGACAGCTATCTATGTCAAGGGTTCTTAATTTGGGGTAAATGGCCTCTCAGTAGATCTCTGCATAGATTTTAGGGTATCTATGAACTTGAATATGAAAAAATCTACATCTTTATTTTCATTTTCTTTTAGGTGAAATTTAATATTTTCTTTATTTAAAAATGTATTTCAAGAAGAGGTCTACGGCTTCATTAAACTGCCAGTGGGATTTATGACACAAAAAAGTTAAAAACCTCTCATCTATGATAATTGAACCCTATCACTGTTGGCCCCCCAAATGCCTATTTGTGCCCCCTAAAGAAAGCATTGAAAACAAGCCCTCACTATAATTTGCTTGGAAAACATTGACTACATGAATATAGTACTTAGTTTGACATTTATACTAAATACCATCTCATAATAATGATAATAGCCAATTAAGGTTTGCAAAGCATTTTATATGTTACCTAATCTGATCCTTATAACAATACTGAGACAGATGTTACTATTATTTCCATTTTACAGATGAAGAAACTAAAGATAAGAATTAAGTAACTTATCCAAAATGACAGAGGTAATATGTGTGAGGCAGGATTCAAATTAAGCTCCCTCTGATTTGACTCCAAGTTCAGTATTCTCTATCCCCTCTACTATTGGACTCCACATTTAAATGCTTAGTCTAGACTAAGCATTTTTAGGGCTCCACATTCCATTGTTATTTGTTTTCAGGCAGAATGCATATTTGGTTGGCTAATAAAAGACAACACTATTAATCATATTGTGGACATAAAAATATTTATTTCAACACTTCTAGAATCTGTGCTCTCAGCAATAAGGGTGCTCTCAACTCCTGGCTCAAATCACTATCCCTCATTGTTTTAATCTATTACAATGTCTAAAGCAGGTAAAATTTATTGCTCTTCAGTAACACTATAGGTGACTCTCTCTGAACTTAGACTGGTCTTTGGGATGCAGGCGTACAGTACTTCAACAGGCCCAATGAAGTCTCTGCAACCTGACATGATCTAACAGTTTGTGTCTTACAAGCACAGAAATAAGATTTTAAAGGAATACAATCATGCTACTGAAAATGAAATGGTAGTTTAGTCCATTGGTCCATTGGTTATAGAACCAGACTTCTTTGCTACCTCACTTCATACAATAAACTATTTTCATTATTTTTTGCCTGATTGCAAAGACTTATGCTTATACTTTTAAAAATTGCCCTCATTTTGAAATTTTTAAGAATTTAGTTAACAATGTACTGGGAAATGTAGGCAATGTAAAGCAAAACAAAAAGTCAATAAAAATGTATTAAATTTTTTTACATTTAAATTTTTTTTAATTGGTAAATTATTCTTTCCCTCATTCACGAGGGAAATACCTGAAGTTTAAAATTCAATTGTAATACACATGAACTGAAACAGAGAATTAACAACATTATTGCTTAGAAGTAGAATAGCTAGAATGTTTTAATTTCTTATCTCTTAGAAAACTGAAACAGAGAAATCAAATTGCTCAGCATGTCAATGCTTGGAGCATGAGGTTAATGTCCTACATTTTTATGAAGATTCTTGTAAATGAACTAGTGTATTTCAAAAGTTCTTCAAAGACAAAACACTTGTTAAAACTTTCTCTGCAATAGAGGCCATGAACATTCCAAGTTCAAACACTGCCAGGCAATTATTTTAAAGGAAACTGCTGAAATTTATCTGAGTTTTTATTGTTGTTGTTATTGTTGTTGATGATGTGGTGGTGGTAAAAAAAAAAATTCTGCACGTTTAAATGAGGAAGGATGGAACAGCTGATGAGAATTTCAGTTACACTGGCCATATCAACAGCTGAATAGGCGCCAGCAGTAACTGCAAGCATCCCACAGCAGATGGAAGGGTATTCACAGGGACACAAAAGATACAACAGTCTATTTTATCAAATAAAATGAAAAAAAAAAAGTTTGGCTTCAGGGTATCTGTCTCATTCAACTTTCACTACTCCCCCTCTTCCTGCCTTTTCCACCTGTCCAGATCCAGACCTACAATGAATTGAGAAACACTATAAAACTAAATGCAAATAGGCTACTTTTATAACAATACAAGCCCATCCCCAGCTAAACACTTAGATTGAAGAGCACCAGCTGGGATGCGATTATAGTGGAGTTTCCTCACTCACTGCCTTAAAAAAAAAAAAAAAAAAAAAAAGTCCCATAGCTTTTAATGAGAGCTGGAAACCATGTTTTTAACTTCTGCACAATAAAACTTATTTGTACCAGCTTGGTTATTTTTTGTATGAAATAATTTTAAAATCATCAATTAAGCAGGTTTCTACACATACGAGAGATAAAATATATTTTTGAATTACTTCCAACAAAATCTGATTCTTAAAAAGATGAGTACCAAAGATGGAAGTGATAGCAAGTAGTGGAAGATTAATACTAAATCTTAGTAAGGTCCTATAATTTAAACTTGTTTTTCTATAGGAAAGTTACAGTCAGAAATGCTTGTTTAGAATGAGGAATGCTAAATTGATTTGTTAGGTTTTTTTTTTTTAAGTGTTCCATAGTAAATAAGAGAGTATCTTGAGTGCTCTCTTCACCAATTCACCAGGCCCTGACAAACTAAACCCTATGATCCTAAAAGAACTGGAAAATATAATTAGTGAATCAGTGATATTTACCAGATCATGAAGAACAGAAGTGCTGCAAAACTAGGTAAGGGTATTTTTTAAAAAAAATTTTAAATTAATTTTTCTTTATTTTAAAGAAAAAGACTGAGTCTTCAAATTCGATCCTCAAGAGCTTAATGTCAATTCCTGGCAAAATTCTAGAACACATTACTAAAGGGATGACTAATTAACATCTAAAAAAGGAAATTAGTGATCACAAATAACCAGCATGGCTTCATCAAGAACTATCTATGCCATTCTAACCTGATTTTTTTTCATGACAGGATTATTAGAATGGTAGATTAAATGAATACCACAAATATAGTTTACCCAAACATTTGAAACAAGCTTCCATGCTTTCATTATGGATAATAGCTAATGTTCATATAATGCTTTAAGAGTTAAAAAGCTTTAGATAAATTATTTCATTATAATATTTTTGATTTTGAGAATAACCCTGTAAGGCAAATTTGTCATCATCATTTTACAGATGAAAAAATTAAGTCTCAGAGAGGATAAAACATTTTCTCAGGGTCATACTGAATAAAAAAATGGAGGTATATAGGCTAAAAAAAGGACAGATAACAATAACAAAATGATTAATGCTAATAAAATAATTAGCATCAATACAACTCTTTAAAGTTTACAAAAAGCTTTACAAATATTATCTTATTTTATCTTCACAACAACCCTGAGGTAATAGGTGCTATTATTATCCCCATATTAGGACAAGAAAATGAGACAGATAGAGGTTAAGTGATGTGACCAGTGTTACACAGATAAAGTTACAATTAACTTTACAGATAGTAAAGATACAAAGATAGCTTTGAACTCAGGTTTTCATAATTTCAAATCCAGTGCTCTGTTCTATGTCACTTAGCTACTTAATTTCAGAATTGGCTGAATTGATCAGATTCAAGTATAGTCATTATTGATTCTATGTCAATTTGGAAGGAGGGCTCTGATAAGTGTACCCCAGGACTTCTGTGATCGTCTTTGTATTGCAGAGATTTTTTTGTGGGGAGAGGAAGGACAGGCAGGAAGACAGGAAGAAGACAAATTTATTTTTAAAAGACATCTTAGTGACAGCTTTTGTCTTTATATTGAAGTTTCTTCAAACCTACCCCTAAAAGTGAATCTTTGTAATAAAGTTAAAAAAAAGGAATCTATACTACTTAACTTGTTATTTAAAATCAATGATTTAAAGACATGCTTATAAAAACTGCAGATGACACAAAATTAGGTGAGCTAGATATAGCTAATAATAGGTAACAAGGAAAAATCTTCACAGCTTAGTACTTCATATACAACTTATTAAAGTACATGTTTTTTTTTCTCATTTTCCCCCCTTTTGATCTAATTTTTTATTTTGTGGCATGATAAATGTGGAAATATATTTAGAAGAATTGTCCATGTTTAGCTTACATTGGATTACTTATTATCTAGGAGAAGGAGGTGGGGGGAAGGGAGGGAGAAACATTTAGAACACAACATTTTGCAAGGATGAATATTGAAAACTATCTTTATATGCATTTTGAAAATAAAAAGTTTATTATAAAAAAGAAAAAAATATCCTTGAGCATCTTAAATTCAATGATTAAACTGATATATGTATATTCTTCAATAAACTGTACAAATTAGATTAGATTACATACAGATTACAGCCTCTTTTTTCTATGAAAATTGATAGTGAAGTTCAGAACTAAAGAAAGAAAATTTATTATCTTTTTAAAGCTAAGTAAAGCTTTAGGTTACTTCAAGAAAGCTACAATGTCTAGAACTAGGGAAATGATAATTCTACTTACTTTAATCGAGTCAGATCACTTAGGGATGGGTAGGTGGTGCATATGGTAGATAAAGTACCTGAAATTAAGGCTGAAGTTAAGAAAACTCATCTTCCAAAGTTCAAATCCCTTCTTAGACCTTTAGTAGCTGAGTGTCTGTGGTCAAGTGAATGAAGTGAACTATGAAAGTTGTCTCACAAGATAGAGACAGTGTTTTAAAAATTGAGAGATGGTCAGCTGTGCCCCAGGCCCAAATTTCTTTTTCCAAAAATCCCGTTTACAAAGAACAGGACCAAAAGAAAAGCCCTTTTCTTTGTGAGACTTCAGTATCACCTTGGCATTAAAACTCCCATATAAGGTAATTTAGTAATTCTAAAGATGTGGTTGGGTTAAAAGTATTTCCTAATTTATGATTTAGAATGTGAGGTCATTTGTCCTGACTAACCAGGGCAAAGGTCCAACCTATAGTGAGTGTTACCCCAGATCCATATATAATCATTCTTTGCTTACTGTATGTTGCCTCTCCTTGTTGGACTGCTTGCTGGGAGAGAGATGCCCTTTCTCACAAGATCATAATAAAATTCCTTTCTGCTTTTACGTTGAGAAATCTCCTTGATTTATTTGAACTAGTGGGTTTTTGTCCCCCCACACAAGCAACATAACCCTGTTTGTCTCAGTTCTTCATCTATAAAGTGAGCTGGAGAAGGAAATGCAAACCTAGTCTTTGCTAAGAAAACTCCAAATGGGGTCACAAAAAATTAGAGAGAATTGAAATAAGTGAACAAGTGAGACAATATTTGAAACAGTGTTCAAATGATCCTCATAACATACTTAGATCTGAAAGAGATCTTAAAGACCATCTAGTTCCCATAATCTCAAACTGTGATTTGAGTCTCATAACTGAATGTGGAGGTTGTGAAATTATGATTTATTATCAGTAAATGTTTGATTTTTTTATCTATTTTATATACCTACATACCTGAGCATCACGTAAAAATTTCTTGGGCAAAAAAGGTTTAAGGTTTAGAAAAGATTTAAGAAGCTTTGATCTATCTAACCAAGCCTCTCATTTTATATATGAGGAAGATACTAAGTAACCTTCTCAAGATTACACAAGTACTAAGTGTCAGATCTGATGATTCAAACAAGGCTCTCCAATACTCTTTCATATTTTAGGAACAGCCCTAATAAATGGTGGGGGGGTGGGGGGAAGAGGAGGGGATTAATAACCCTGATAACCTGGGATCTGGAAGGCTGGAGTTCAAATTCAGCTTCAGACACTAGTTGTTTGACTTTGGGCAAATCCTTTTTCTATTTGCCTCAGTTTCCCCATCTGTAAAACAAGGAACATAACGGACACTAATTTTCATGGTTGTTATGAAGATCAAATGAAATAATATTTACAAATTGCTTAGCACTGTACCTAGTACATAGTAGAGTAGTAGTAATGGTAGCAGCAGCAGCAGTAGGTTTGCCCTCATTAGAAACATGTTTGAATCACTAGTACAGATTATTGTTCAGGGGAGAGGCCGGACTATATGACCTCTGAAATTCCTTCCAACGCTAAGATTCTTGATTACAGTTTAGCATTAATTAGCCCTAGAAAACTCTTTACAAAGATTAGTTAACTTCTCTGTTAGTAGTAACTCACACATATGAGGTTTTGCAAAGCATCTGTCTTGTAACAACCTGTGAGGAGGGAGCTACATTTTTATGATGAAATTGAGGTTTAAAGAAGTGATTAGCCCAAAGTTTAATGAAGGTAGGATCAGAACTCTGGTCAGGTCTCCTGATGCCAAATTCTCTCCAATAAGCTTTCTTCCTCTCTTGATTGAATCTTTGAATAAAAAATCCTTATAGATGTGTAAAGAGGCAAAAGATTTTAGTAAAATTTTCTCACTTGGCATATCATAGAGCAACATTCTGAATTTTTGCTTATCATAAGGCTTTATTTATTTATTTATTTATTTTCTTTTTTGCTGAGGCAATTGGGGTTAAGGACTTCCTGACTTCAGGGCTGGTAACTCTATCCACTGCACCACCTAGCTGCCCCAATAAAGCTTTATTTTTAAAGTAGAAACCATATATATTAGATTTATAGGTCTGGGTAGTGAGATTATAGAGCTTAATAGCAATTTTACCTACAAGTTATTAACAGTAGATAATAGTAAAGAAAAGAGTGCTGTGAAAAGCTGATTAGTGGAACAGATTAGCTACACAAGATTTAAAAGAAATCAAAATAAAAGCATAGTGTTGATAAGAACTACAAATGCTAGGTTAAGCATTCACTTGTTACCAAAAACTGTTAGGAAAATTGGAAAACAGTCTGGCAGAAATTAAGTTTTTATCAATATCTCCCACAATATACTACAACAAGCTCCAAATAGTTACATGACTTACACAGAAAAGTCAGTCATGTTACAACAAATAAAAGGAGTGGGAAAGAATATCTGTCACAACTATCAATAGAAGAATTATAGACCAAACAAAGGAAAGGGAAGAGACGATAAAATGGACAATTTAAATTAAATAAAATTTAAAAGCTTTACATAAACAACAAAATTAGAACTGGAAAAAAAAGGAGCTGGGAAAAATCCTTTTCAGCAAATATATTTGATAAAGTCTAATATTCAAAACACATAGTGAATTGATAAAAATAAATAAGAACAAGTATCATTCTTCCAGTAGATAAACAGTCAGAGGATACAAATAAGCTATTCTCAAAAAAGGGGGGGAAGGGGGAGGAGAAGAGAAGGAGTTGGGGAGAACAGGACACAAAATATGAAAAATTATATGAAGAAAACTCTTCAAACCATTAATAATTAGAAATGCAATCTTTTAACCTTTTAATTCTGCAACACCACTACCAGATCTATATACCAAAGAGGTTTTTTTTTTTTAAAGGGAAAAAGGACCTATAAAACAAACAAACAAACAAAAAAAACCCAATAGCAGCTCTTTTTATGGTGGCTAAGAATAGAAAATCAAGGGGAAGCTTATCAATTGGGGAATGGCTGAACAAGCTGTGGAATATGATTGTAATGGAATATTATTGTGCTGTAAGAAATGACCACTAGATGATTTCAGAAAAACTTAGAAAGCCTTACAATGAACTGATGCAGAGTGAAGTGAGAACAATTAGGAGAACACATTTTATATACAGGAATTGTACATAGTAACAGCAATATTGTGAATGACATAGCTATTCTCAACAATACAATGATTCAAGAATATCCCAAAAGACTTATGATGAAAAATGCTATCTGCCTCCAGTAAAATGGTATCTGAATACAGACTGAAGCATACCATTTCATTCCTCCCTCCCTCCCTCTGTCTCTCTTTCTTTTCTTCCTTCCTTTTTTCTTTTCTTCCTTCCTCTCTTCCTTCTTTCTTTTTTGTTCTAGTTTTCTTCCATAAAATGATTAATGTGGAAATGTTTTACATGATTGTACATGTATAATCTATGGAAGGATAGAATTTAGAACTCAAAACTTTAAAAAAATGAATGTCAAAAGTTTTTATGTGTAATGGGGGAAATGAAATATTAAAAATGAGAAATGTATGTTAAAGGAACTTTGAGGTTCTACACTCTATTCGAATAATCAGATTGGCAAGATGATAGAAAAGAGTGACAATTTTTGGAGAGATTGTAAAGCAATATAATACCTTGTTGGTAAACTTCTAAAGTTATTTACTGTAAAGCAATTTGGTTTTATACTCCAAAAGTCATGAAACTACAATATTCTTTGACTTAGTGATTTCACTATTAAGCAAATAACACAAAGAAAGAGATCAAATCTACAAAATACTTAGAGCAGCACTTGTATTAAAGAACTCAAAACAAGGTGAGTACTCATCAATTGGGGAATAACTGAACAAATTACAGTATATTGTATCATGACAAATGATGAAAAGGATAGACCTAGAGGAATCTGGAAGAACTTGTATGAGAAGCGAACAGAATCAGAAGAACATTTCTACAATGATTACAACATTGTAGAGGAAGGGAATTGTAAAGGACTTAAAGAATTAATGAAAAAGCATTTTACTAAGCACATTCCAATGGGGGAGACAGAGCATAAAGAAAGTTTCAGCTGCAAGTTATCTGAAAAAGCCACATGGTCATTAGGTTCAACAAGAATAGTAACTCGTAATTCATCTCACTTAATGTCAATTCCACTGACATAATCACATCTATTTCTCATGTTTCTCAGTAGGAAAGTGGGGAGGTAGTGGAGATTACTATTCCCAAGGCTCTTGGATTTAGGGTCCTAGACTACCTCAACATCAGAATCTGAGGAAAGAGGGGGATATTAAGGCTGTAGCAGAGGCTCGATTCACCTGACACATGCTGGTTTCCATTCCTTGCTCAGGATGCCTTGCTGCTTCAACCAGACTGCTTAACCTGTGGGTGGTAGTTGGCAGCTGGTGGGGACAGCTAGTCTTTTTCTCTGGATGATATATAAAGAGTCTGTATTTGAAACAGGGCCAGTAGTCTGGTGCACACTGCTGTTCTGTAAGACTCTTGGCCTATTTGCTCATTGGTGGCAATCGGTTAGCAGTTAGTTTTGTCTTAAATATTTTATAATCACTGATACTATAAGGGTACTGATCATTTCAATGACTAATTATAGCAACAGAAAAATGGTGATGAATCTTGCTTTCCACTTCTTGGCAGAAAGATTATGGATCAGAGGTAGAAAAAGAGACAAAGAATTTTGTACAACCAATATATGTACTGTTCTGCTTCATTATACTTATTTATATAGAGATAAATTTTTATTTAGAGGGAAGAGCAGAAGAGTTGTGGGTAAGGAATAAGGGATACTAATAAGTGATGCTAAATACAAAAGAGTGTCAATAAAATATTTTTAAAATAACAAAACAGCAGAAGAAAGTCTATAAAGGGACATAGGGAAGTGTTGGAACTTCAAAATTATGTTTAATATTTACTTTTAAAAAAGTGTAATAAAAATTCATAGTGCCATATACAATCTTTTTTTGGGGGGTGTTTTTTATATAAGAAAATGCTCATATTTGCTGATGTTTATCAAGTTCACAAGACAAAACATGTTTTTAATAAAAAAAGTAGTATTGCACTTTAAGTAGACATGATTTAATTATCAAACTACTGATAAGATGTACATTCCAGACACCTGTTATACTACTAAATACATATCTAATGGTAATTACTGATCACTTTTGGGAAATTTTCATAATGGATTTATGAAAACTAGAACAAACCAATATCAAAGGGATAAATAACTACTAGGATAACTTTTAGAATAAAAATTAACCACCAGATATTTGTCAAAGGGAATTATTTTCAAGATCTGGGCTTTTTTTTTTTTTTGAATGTCAATTGTTCTCAATACCACTATAGGTTCAAAACACTATTTTTTTTTTTATTTCTTTTCTTTGCTTGTTGAAGGATAAAGTAGTTTCAGATGTGAAACCTGGATTTAAGATTAATAATCCTAACAAAGAATTTTTAAAATAGCAATTTTAAATGTCATTCTTATTTTGTATTACACCACATTTTAGTGAGTCTGGTTAATTCAGTGAGTTGGCATGGCACTAAATGAGAACAAAATCAGTCTCAGAACCTATGTGAAGCAACTATTATAATTATGTAGCATTTAAGCAAGCATCTATGCATTTATTAAGTATGTATTAAGTGCTATGCACCATACTATTTGTTGGGGATACAAAACTAGTATAAGTAGATACAAGATATATACAAAGTAATATCAGAAGTGCAGGGAGGATTCTATTAACTAGAGAAATCAGGAAAAAAGCCTTATGATGGGGGTTGCCCTTAAATTTAACTTTGGAGGGAGCTAGGAAAATACTAAATTGCAGAAAGAGGTGAGGTGGGAATAGATTAGAGGCATGGGGAATAGCCTATGCTAAAGCAGAGAAATGGGTAAAAAAACGTCATATGAGAAAACAGGAAGATAGTTTGACTGGATGATAGAGAGAAATGTGTAAATAAATCTAGAAAAATATATTGAAGTCAGGTTGCAAAGAGCATTAAATACAAGTTTGATCTTAGAGATAATAAGAAACTCCTGGAGCTCATTGAGCAGGAAAGTGACATGATCAGACTTGTGCTTAAGGAATGCCATCTTTAGCAACTGTGTGATACATAAAGGGGGGGAAGCATAAAGCCTTTTTACATACACTATTTCATTTTATCTTCTAGATATCCCTGTGAGGGAGTTATCATGGGGAAAATACCAACTTTCTATTTTTTCATGATGTTTTAGCAAGACACTGGTAATGTTTGTCATGTTCTCATTATGCAGAGATGTAGGCTTGATTATGACACAGTTGAGTAGATTTTAAACTGGCTGAAAGACTGAACCCCAAAATTAATCATTAATGAGCTGATGTCAAGTTTGAGGGAGGTCTCTAGTGGAATGCCTAGGTTCTTTGTTAATCAACATTTTAAAAAGTTTCTCATACAAGGCATTTATGGGCAAACAGATGGCAATGAGAAGAGAAAAGCCAACACAATGGATGATAGGATCCAGAAAGATCTCCAGGTTAGAAGAGAATTATGGACGGAATCTATGAGATAAAACATAACATACTAAATGTAGTGTCATACATTTGAGTTCAAACAATTAATAGGACAGATTCAAAATTGGTAAGTATTGCTAATCAGAAGTTCACCTGAAATAGAAAAAGATGAATGAATTTCAAGTTTAATTTGAGTAATATTGAGTTGTAGCAGTCAAGATTGCTAATGCCTTCTTAGGCTGCATTAAGATAAACAGAATATTCAAAATGACATATTATACTCAGCCTTGATTTGAATATATTTAATGGGTGCCACGTTTTAGAAAACATATTGACAAACTGGAGTAAGGCAGCTAAGTGGTGCCATAGTGTTGGTACAATCCTGAGTAAATCATTTAACTTCATTCAGCCTTAGTTTTCTCACCTACAAATGGGGATATCACCTACCTTCCAGGGTTATCGTGAGGATCAAATGAGATAATATATATTAAGCATTTGCCAACTTTTTAGGGTATCATATAAATGCTAATTATCATTATTATTATTATTACTTTATAAATGAAAAAACCAAAAGACAAATCAATTACATGCTTTATCCAATATCACAAAGCTGTTAAGTCATGGAACAAAACACTCCAAGCCATTAGCTTTTCCATCATATCATATTGTCTCCCAGTCATTGATTGTTTTTTTTATGACCATAGCCTCATTCTAAATAGACGACTCAAAATATGTGCTTTAAATCACAAAGGCAATACTGTACTAGGAAGTAAGAATACAATATGTCCCTTAGCCTAGAAAAATTACATACAACTTTAAATTCTAGTGGGATCAGTAGGTCACCTGATAATACAATTGATTCTAGAATCAAAAAACCTAGGTTCAAATTTCATCTATGACATGAATAACCTCAAGTAAGTCACAATTTCCTGGGGCCTCAATTTCCATATATGTAAAATGAGAAGTTTGGACTAGATTATCTCTGGGGACCTTTCCAGCTCAATATCCTTTTCTCTTCTAAAAACAATACATTGTAATATATTTAGTGTAAAATTCAGAGGCACTTAACTTTTTTATGAAGCTTTTTATTTGCAAAACATATACATAGGTAATTTTTCAACAATGATCCTTACAAGACTTTCTGTTACAAATTTTTCCCTCCTACTCCCCACCCCCTCCCCTAGATGGCAGGAAGTGTAATACATGTTAATTATGTTAAAATATTTGACAGATCAAATATGTGTATATATATTTATACAGTTATTTTGCTGTACAGGAAAAAAAAACTGAGAAAGAAAACAATGTAAGCAAACATCAATAGAGTGAAAATGCTACGATGTGGTCCAGATTCAGATCCTACAGGCCTCTCCCTGAGTGTATATGGCTTTCTTCATCACTGAACAACTAGAACTGGTTTGAAACATCTCATTATTGAAGAGAACCATGTCCTTCAGAAATGATCTAGTCTTATTGTTGCCGGGTATAATGATTTCCTGGTTCTGCTGATTTCGCTCAGCATCAATTCATGCAAGTCTCTCCAGGCCTCTCTGAAATCATCCTGCTGGTCGTTTCTTTCTTTCTTTCTTTCTTTTTTTTTTAATTAAAGCTTTTTATTTGCAAAACATATGTATGGGTAATTTTTCAATATTGACCCTTACAAAGCTTTCTGTTACAAATTTTCCCTCTAGTCCCCACCCCTCCCCTAGATGGCAGGAAGTCTACTACATGTTAATTATGTTAAAATACTTGACAAATCAAATACGTGTATACATATTTTTACAGTTATCTTGCTGTGCAAGAGAAAAAAATCTGAGAAGGGAAACATAATACAAGCAAACATCAATAGAGAGCATGAAAATGTTATGTTGTGGTCCACATTTCATATCCCTCTCTTTGGGCTGTTGAAAAGAGCCATGCCCATCAGAATTGATCATCATATAGTCTTGTTGTTGCCATGTATAATGATCTCCTGGTTCTGCTCATTTCACTCAGCATCAGTTCATGCAAGTCTCTTTAGGCCTCTCTGAAATCATCCTGCTGGTCGTTTCTTACAGAACAATAATATTACATGACATTCATATACCATAATTTATTCAGCCATTCTCCAATTGATGGGCTTCCATTCAGTTTCCAGTTTCTTGCCACTACAAAAAAGGCTGCCACAAACATTTTTGCACATGTTTCCTCCTTTCCCTCCTTTAAGATCTCTTTGGGATATAAGCCCAGTAGAAACACTGCTGGGTCAAAGGGTATGCACAGTTTGATAACTTTCTGAGCATAATTCCAAATTGCTCTCCAGAATGGTTGAATCTGTTCACAGTTCCACCAACAATGTATCAGTGTCCCAGTTTTCCCACATCCCGTCCAATATTTGTCATTGTCTTTTCCTGTGATCTTAGCCAATCTGACAGGTGTGTAGTGGCAACTCAGAGGGCACTTAAGTTTTAATAATGTGCTTAACTTTTAACAATTATAATAACAGTGATAATAACTTTATAATTAAAAGTACCTAAATGAATGAAAACATGATTACAACCAATTTCCAGAATTTTTCAATTATTCAACTTTTCTTCCTGGGCAAAATAAGATCCGATAGATGTATTCTGCAACTTGTATCCCACAAATTTTGTTCTACTTGGTCATGTCTAACTCTTTGGGACCCCATTTTTCTTGGTAAAGATACTAGAATCCTTCACCATTTCCTTCTCCAGCTCATTTGACAGATGAGGAAACTGAAGCAAACAGGGTTAAGTAACTTACTCAAGGTCACATAGCTACTAAGTGTCTGACACGAAATTTGAACTCAAGTGTCCTGACTCCAGGTCCAGCATTCTCTCTACTAGACCACCTGGGGAATAGAACAATATGTTCTGAAAAGCAATACAGTTCAGGATATAGTCTAGACCAACCTATCCTCCAAATCTACTTTTAACCATAGAGGATATAAAAATGGATGTTTAATAATAATTAAGACTTTGAAACTTTTTTTAAATTAAGAAAAACAACTGAAGGGATTATTTGTTTCCCAAACACTCCAAAACAACAGAAATCCAGGAATGAATAAAATCAACAGGTAAGGACAGCAACAGCAAAAGAGTGACAGCAGAAAAATTACTTAGAAATTCCTTTCTAAGAAAAGATCAATTAATTGGGCTTACAACTAAAAAAGCTAGAAAAAGAATAAATTAAAAAATCCTCAATTAAATACCAAACTTGAAATTCTGAAAATAAAAGGGGAGGTTAATAAAATTGAAAATAAGAAAACTACTGAATTAATAAATAAAACTAAGAGTTGGTTTTATGAAAAAAACAACAAAATAGATACACCTTTAGTTAATTTAATTACAAAAAGGAAAGAAGAAAAACATATTGTTAGTCTCAAAAATGAAAAGGGAGAACTTTCCACCAATTAGAGCAATAATTAGGAGTTACTTTGTCCAACTTTATGCCATTAAATTTGAAAATCTAAATGAAATGGAGGAATATCCACAAAAATATAGATTGCCCAGGTTAACAGAAGAATAAATTATTTAAATAGCCCCATTTTAGAAAAAGAAATAGAACAAGCTATTAATCAACTCCCTAAGAAAAAATCTCCAGGGCCAGATGGATTTACATGTGAATTCTATCAAACATTCAAACAACAATTAATTCCAATACTATATAAACTATTTGAAAAAATAGGGAAAAAAGGTGTTCTACCAAATTCCTTTTATGACACAGATATGGTGCTGATAGCTAAATCAAGGTAGGGTGAAAATCGAAAAAGAAAACTATAGACCAATTTCCCTAATGAATATTGATACAAAAATCTTATATAAAATATTAGTAACAAGATCACAGAAAGTCATCCCCAGGATAATACACTATGACCAAGAAGGATTTATGCCAGGAATGCAAGGCTGGTTCAATATTAGAAAAACTATCAGCATAATTAACAATATCAATAACCAAATTAACAAAAATCATGATTATCTCAATAGATGTAGCAAAAGCATTTGACAAAATCCAATACCCATTCCTATTAAAAACACTACAGAGTATAGGAATAAATGAACTTTTCCTTAAAATGATCAGTAGCATCTATTTAAAACCATTAGCAAGCATCATATGTAATGGGGACAAACTAGAACCATTCCCAATAAGATCAGGAGTGAAACAAGACTGCCCATTATCACCATTACTATTCAATATTGTATTAGAAATGTTAGCTTTGGTAATAAGAGAAAAAAAGAGATTAAAGGAATTAGAGTAGGTCATGAGGAAACCAAATTATCACTATTTGCAGATGATATGATGATATACTTAGAGAACCCTAGAGACTCAACTAAAAAACTACTAGAAACAATTCACAACTTTAGCAAAGTTGCAGGATACAAAATAAATCCACATAAATCATCAGCATTTTTATATATTACCAACAAAGTTCAGCAACAAGAGATACAAAAAGAAATTCCATTCAAAATAATTGTCTATCGACAATTATAAAATAAAATATCTGGGAATCTATCTGCCAAGGGAAAGTCAGGAACTACATGAACAAAACTACAAAACACTTTCCACACAAATAAAGTCAGAACTAATCAGTTGGAAAAATATAAAGTGCTCATGGGTAGGCCGAGCGAATATAATAAAAATGACAATACTACCTAAATTAATCTACTTATTTAATGCCATACCAATCAAACTTCCAAGAAATTATTTTACTGATCTAGAAAAAATAACAACAAAATTCATCTGGAAGAACAAAAGGACAAGAATTTCAAGGGAATTAATGAAAAAAAAAAAAAAAAGCTGATGAAGGTGGCCTAGCTGTGCCAGATCTAAAACTATATTATAAAGCAGCAGTCATCAAAACCATTTGGTACTGGCTAAGAAATAGAGTAGTTAATCAGTGGAATAGGAAAGGATCATAGGACAAAATATGCAATAACTATAGCAATCTAGTGTTTGACAAACCCAAAGACCCCAGCTTTGGGGATAAGAACTCACTATTTTGACAATAACTGCTGGGAAAATTGGAAACTAGTATGGAAGAAATTAGGGCTTGACTCATACCTAACACCGCATACCAAGATAAGATCTAAATGGGTCCATGATTTAGACATAAAGAGTGACATTATAATTATTAGGGGAACATAGGGTAATTTCCCTCTCAGATCTGTGGAGAAGGAAGAAATTTATGTCCAAAGAAGTAGAACTCTTAACTGAACACCAAATAGATAATTTTGATTATATTAAGTTAAAAAATTTTTGTACAAACAAAACTAATGCAGGCAAGATTAGGAGGGAAGCAACAAATTGGGAAATCATCTTTACATTTAAGGGTTCTGATAAAGGCCTCATTTCTAAAATATGTAGAGAATTGTCTCATATTTATAAGAATTCAAGCCACTCTCCAATAGATAAATGGTCAAAGGATATGAACAGACAATTTTCAGATGAAGAAATTAAAACTATCTCTAGTCATATGAAAAGGTGCTCCAAATCACTATTGATCAGAGAAACGCAAATTAAGAAAGCTCTGATATACCACTACACATCTGTCAGATTGGCTAAGATGACAGGAAAAGATAATGACGAATGTTGGACGGGATGTGGGAAAACTGGGATACTGATATTGGTGGAACTGTGAACAGATCCAACCATTCTGGAGAGCAATTTGGAACTATGCTCAAAAAGTTATCAATCTGTGCATACCCTTTGACCAGGCAGTGTTTCTACTGGGCCTATATCCCAAAGAGATCTTAAAGGAGGGAAAGGGACCCACATGTGCAAGAATGTTTGTGGCAGCCCTTTTTGTAGGGATTAGAAACTGGAAACTGAATAGATGCCCTTCAATTGGAGAGTGGCTGAATAAGTTATGGTATATGAATGTTATGGAATATTATTGTTCTGTAAAAAATTGACTAGCAGGATGATTTGAGAGGCCTAGAGAGACTTACATGAACCAATGCTAAGTGAAATGAGCAAAACTAGGAATTCATTATACATAGCAACAAGTCTATATGATGATCAATTCTGATGGACCTGGCTCTCTTCAACAATGAGATGTTTCAAACCAGTTCCAATTGTTCGGTGAAGAGGACAGCCGTTTACACCTAGAGAGAGGCCTGTGGGACTTCAGGATAGCATGTTCATGCTTTCTGTTAATAATTGCTTGCATTTTTTTTTCCTTCTCAGGGTTTTTTTTTTTTTCTTGTAGATACAATTTTTCTTGTACAGCAAGATAACTGTATAAATATGAATACATATATTAGATTTGTCATATATTTTAACATAGTTAACATGTATTGGACTGCCATCTAGGGGAAGGAGTGGAGGGAAGGAGAGAAAAATTTGGAACAGAAGGTTTTGCAAGGGTCAATGTTGAAAAATTACCCAGGCATATATTTTGCAAATAAAAAGCTTTAATAAAAAAAGAAATTCCTTTCTAAAAATACACAAACCATAGGAATAGGCCCAGTTGAAGAAAAAAAAAAAGACTAAAATAACACAAGGAAAGGGGATTGAAAATGTAAAATAAGTAGAGGCAACAGTGCTGAGGCAAACAGACTAGAGGAGGCATGGACAAAACCCTGATGACATTGCCTACAAGGAATGTTTCTTTTATAGGACTTCATTACAATATGGGAGGGTATATGAAAAGGAGGAGGAAAATAAAACAAAACAAAAAGAAGAATATATGAGAGCAGAAAGACTGAAAAGGGGACAAAAGGAAGGAAGTACTTTGGAGGGATTCTACGGATAAGGAATAAAAGGGGAAAAAGGGGCCTAACACTGGATAAGACATTAGGGATTCACAAGAAAAGTGTACTTGCCCTGGGCTGGGAGGGTGGGGAAGGGAGCATATGAAAACTCCTGGAGGCAAATGCTCTAATAAGAGTGGGAAAGCTTAGATACCAGGATGAGATTTCAAGGCTAATGCAGGAAAAAAAGGTCAACAAACAAGGACACAGATCAAGGGTAGGGGAGAGACCCCAGCATGGGGCAGTTCCTCTCCAACACCTTCAAAAATTGGCACTGTACAGTGAGGCCCAATGAAAAAGGGGAAATCCTACAAAACAGTGACAGAAAGTGCCTAGAAGGGATAGCCTGTATTGTATTACTTGAAAGCTTTGATCCTATGAATACAGAGAAAAGAAGATCAAAAGAGTACAGAGATCAAGAATCAGAGAATAAGGATCTAGAATAAACAGAAAGTGAAAGATTAATGAAGAGTATGAGATCTCTTTTGGAAGTATGCAAAAAAATCAAAACAAAAAAAATGAATAACTGGATTAGTTGTAGGAGAAGAGAAAATGAGGAATGCACTTGAGTAGGAGGAAAAAAAGAGGGAAAAGAAATATATAACCAGATAAAAGGCAGAGAGAAGAACTAATAAACAAAATCTTAAAAGAAATAACAAAGGAGGAAAGGAATCAGAGATGAGGGGAAGACAAGCCATAGGAACCAGGTCACCTTAAAAAAAAAAAAAAAAACTAAACTGAAAAAACATAATACTATATTTAAAGCAAAAGAGGGTGAAGAAATAATAGCTTAAAAAAATTTAGAAACTGAAGGAAAATATAAACAACTCATAACTTTAAATGTGAGGATTAAACAACCCAACAAAACAAAAAAGAGAAAGTCTCTACAAACCATGATGTATAAAGAATAGGTACTGGTTCTGGGATCATAAACAAAAGCTACAGATTGAAATGGAAACTTTATAAGGAAATCTTAAATAATGAGTGGGTCAGTCAAAGACCAAATCACAGAAACAATAACCATGTAAAAGAAAATTCCAACAATGAAAATATATGCCAACACTTCTGGAAGGTAGCCAATGTAGTTCTCCACAGGAAAATTAATATCTTTATAACCACATACTGCCAAAAGAGAAAGAGAATAAACTGAGTATCAATTTTTAAAAATTAGAAAACAACAAATAAACCTAAAATAAGCACAAAAGTGAATGTTAAAAATTAGGGATGAACTGGAAAAAATAAAAATGATAAATAAAACTAAAAGCTCATTCTTTGAAAAGACTAATCAAATTTATAAACCCTTCCCTAACCTGATTAAAAAGAAGGGAGCTGAAAATCAAATTAGTAAAATACCAAATGAGCAGTAAAATCATAGTAAAACCAAAAGAAATAAAAACAATCAGAACAAATAATATATACAGTTATATGCTAAGAGAACTGAGAACACACACACAAAATTCCTTCAAAAATGAAAACTATTCAAACTATCAGAGATCTGACAGAGATCTTAAGTTGATGCCAGAGAAGAAATAAGCTTGTATAGGAATTGTCAAAGGGAGAAAAACCAATAACCAAAAAAACCTCCTGGTGCCAATTGATTCACAGGGGAATTCTATCAAATTTTTATAGAATAATAGTACACAAATCATAAATTGAGAAAAAACTCTACTAGATCCTCTTATGGGACAAATATAGTCCTAAAACCTAAATCAGGGAAAGACACACAGGAAGGTGAAAAAACAAAAAACAAAAAACAAAAAACAATTTTTGCCAACTTCATTGATGAACACTGATTCAAAAATGTTAAACAAAATACTATTAAATTACATTGATCTATCCAAGAAATTATTCATTATTACCATGTGGGATTTATATCAAGGTTGCAAGGATGGTTGGCAAAACTGGTTCAACATTAGGAAAATAATCAACATAATTAATTATATTAAAAACCAAAACATCCAAAGCCACATGATCATCTCATCTCAATAGATAACGAAAAAGTTTTTGTTTGATAAAGCACAATACTCTTACTCTAAAAACTTTACCAAGTATGAGCATAGGCAAAGCATAGGCATTTTAAAATATTAAAACTAAAGTAACAAAAAACCCAAAACCAAGTATAAAATATAATTGGGATTCTTTAGTATCTTTTCTAATAAATGTAGGAATGAAATAAGGATGCCAACTTTTTCTACTATTATTTGATATAGTTCTGGACATGCTAGCAATAGCAAAAGTCAAGAGAAAGGAATTAAAGGAATCAAGATAGGTAAAGAGGAGCTAAAATCATCTGTTTGCTGATCGTATATAATGCTCAGAAACCTCCAGGGATCAGTAAAGATACTAATTGAGGCAAGGGTTTCAGCAAAGCTACAAAAAAAAAAAAAAAAATTCTCAAAAATGAACAGTATTTCTACATAATAATAATAGAACAAAAGAAACAGTAAGAGGTAAATCTCATTCCAAAAAACAACAAATGCATAAAATATCTGGAGACAGCATTATGGACATATCTGAAGTTAAACCCTAATAAGTTAAGAAACTTAAGCAGTAGGTTAATAGCATACCTTTAAAAAACCAGGCATGATCCCAACATATTTTTAAGTTCATAGGTAAAGAAATTAAGGCATAGATACTACACTATTCGGAATAAATACTGGTGAGGTTGAATTCACCGAATTTTAGAGTTAGAAGGAACTTTCTTTTTTTTTCTTTCTTTCCTTCCTTCTTTCTTTCATTTCTTTTTTTCTTTCTTTCTTCTTTTGCTGAGGCAATTGGGGCTTTAGTAAATTGCCCAGGTCATTCAGCCAGGAAGTGTTAAGTATCTGCTAGATTTGAAATCAAGTCCTCTTGACTTTAGGCTGGTACTCTATCCACTATGCCATCTAGGTGCCCCTAGAAGGGCCTTTCTTAAGAGCAAGTCACTTAGTCTAGGAGTTTTAAACCTCATTTTCATAAACTTGTTTTTTAAACAATTTTAAAATATTTGATAACTATATTTTGATATGATTGGTTTCCTTTGTAATCCCACGTGGTTTATTTTATGCCATTTATAAAAACATGAATGAGACATGAGAGGTCTACAGAGTTTACTAGATTGCCAAAGGGGTCCACGACACAAAAATCAAGAATCTCTGATAAAGATCTAATGCATATCAGAACAGGAATCAAATCTATAATATCCCCACTAATTGGTTGCTCACCCTTGGCTTGAAGATTTCCAGTGAAGGAAAAACCATTTTCCTTCCATTCATTTGGACAGCCCTAAGGTAACTTTTCTTAGTTAACTCAAATTTACAAATTCCTAATTGTAACTTCTACCTACTAAAGCTAATTCTGCCCTCCAGGGACAAGTCTAAATCGGTGACCTTCAATAATAATAATGTTAGAAACACCAGGAAAAAAAATCACAGATTTAGAGCTAAAAGGAAACTTAAGAGGTCATTTAGTACCATCCTCTCACTTTACATGGAAGGACAATTGAGGTCATTTAATTATATGTCCAGCACTATGCAGGCACTGTATAAAATATACACTCCCTACCATTTGGTACTTATGATGTAGCTGGTAAATAATTCAACAAATTCACTTCAATAAACCTTTATTAGGGACCAACTACATGTAGCTGTGCACTAGGTTAGAATGGAAGGGAAATGCACAAATGAATAAGATAAAGTTATTGCACACATGAAGTTTATAGTAGGGGGAATATGATATACACACACAAATCATTAATACAAAATATAACATAAACGCATAAAAATTTCCAAATAAAATGTGATGTGAGAGCTGAAAGGAATTTTTTAAAATTTTCATGTAATATTTGTATAGAATAAGGCAGTTTAAAAAAAGTTAAACAATTAAATGCAGTTCAAGACATGTCACACTATAGAGTATGTGACCAAATATTAAATCAATGAGTCAACAAGTAAATATTTATTGAGTTCCTACTATATAGCAAGCACAGTGCTAGGTAAGAGGGATACAAAAAGAAATGGTTCCTGCCACTCAACCCCCACCCTCAAATTCTTATTGGTGATGGTGGGGAATAAAAACAAGTACAAATCTAAATAAATATAAAATACATACAAAATAAATATAAAATATACTTAAGAGACTAAGGAAGGAAATGAAACAAGAAATGAAAATTGAAGGGATGAGAGAGAATCTAAGGGGCAGGGCAAAAGTGAGGAGGGAGTGTATTATAACCCTAGGGCGCTTTGTACAAAGTATGACCAGCAAATCTGCTAGTTTGGCTAGAACAGAAGGTGTATGAGGAGGAATATAGTCTACCAGTCTGGAAAGACAGGTTAGACCTAACAGTGTGAAGGGTTGTAAATGTAAGAGGAGTTTGTACTTGATTTAGAAATAACAGGAAGCCCCTGACGCTTCCTGAGCAATAAAGTCAGACTTGTGCTTTACACATCATTTTGTCATCTATGTGGATCATGGATTGGATCGAAAAGAGACTGAAGGCTAACAGACCAAATAGAAGCTTATTGCTAGAGTACAGTTAAGAGAAAATGAAGGCCTAAATGGGGTGGTGACTGTGAATCAAGAGAAAAAAACAAGAGAAGTTATGGAATCAACAACACATGTCTCTTGACTGGATTTGTACTATAAGGAGAATGAAGAATCAAGAATAACTCCAGAGAACACTGTATACATTAAAAAAACCACATTGTAACAATAATTGTTGTATGTATGTATGCATGTAACAATCAATTGTGATTTAATTATATATCAATACAATGATCCACAACAATTCCAAAGAACTCATCCAAAGAAAAAATGCAATTCACTTCCAGAAAATCAACTGATGAACTATTTATTTCTTACCCACCTTATCCTCCAATATGGCTAATACAGAAATATATTTTGCATGATTTCACATGTAGAAATATTATATTTCTTGCCTTCTCAATGAATGGGGGAGTGAACAAAGGGAAAATCTGGAACTAAAAATATATGTACATTTTAAAATTATTTTAAGGTTGTGAATGTGGATGAGTTTCAAAAGAATAATGCTGCTGTCAAGAGAAATAGGAAAGTTGAGAAGCATGGATAAAGAAAATGAGTTCTGTTTTCGATATACTGATTTTGAGATTTCTATAGACCACCTAAGTAGAAATGTCAAGAAGGCAGTTGGAGATGCTGTACTGGGACTCAGAAGAAAACTGAGGACTAGATATATAGATCTTGGAGGGAGCTGCATAGAGATTATCATAATTGAAAATATAGAGGAGTTGATGAGATCATTAAGAGAGAGAAGGATACAGAGTCTTGAGTTAAAGCCACTTAGGAGGTGGGACACATGGATAATGTCCCCCTGAGACAAGGAGACCGAGGAGGAGCACTCGGACAGATTAGAGAACTAAGGGATAGAGAAGTGTCATGAAAATCCAGAGAAGAACGATCAACAAATATCAAATGCTGGAAAGAAGTGTGAAAAATGAGAGAAGGGTTTGGTATCTAAGCCATCATTGGTAACCTTGGGGAAATCACCAGAATCTGAGAATCTGAAGGAATCTCAGAGGTCATCTACTTGAAATCATACCAGAAAGAAATCTCTACTATAAAATATGACAAGAGACCATCCAGTCTCTGTTTAAAGTCTTCCAGTGAGGTGAAATTCACAACCTCTTGAAGGATTCCATTTTTGAAGAACTCTGTTAGGAAAAAATATACTTTTCCAGACATCAAACACATATTTGCTTTTTTGCATCTTCTACCTATTACTCTAGATCTACCTTCTCGGGTCAAACAAAACAAGTATAACCCCTCTTCCATATTTTAGTCCTTTAAATATTTGAATATAGTTTATGTTCTCTTTGACACTTCTCCAAGATAAATATTCCCAGTTCCTTCAACCAATCTTCACTTGATATGAATTCAAGGTCCTTTACTACTCTAGGTGCTTTCATCTGGACATTTTCCAGTTTATCAACATCCTTCTGAACCTGTGACACAAAGAATTGAACACAATACTCCAAATATGAAATGATTAGCATAAGATAAGTGGAACTACCACTTTTTTATTCTTAGAAACTAGGCTTCCCTTTCCATTAATTTTTTTTGGTTGCCACCTTATGCTGCTAACTATTGTTGGATTTATAGTTTGCTAAAATTTTTAGATATTGAAATATACTGTTAACCATGCTTCTTCCAATGTTCCATACTTATAAATTTGATTTTTTGAATATAAGTTTAAAGCTACATTTATTCCTACTGAATTTTATCTTACTAGATTTAGTTCAAAGTTCTAGACTGCTGTGGATCATTATCCAGTATGTTAGCTATCCTTTCCAGATTTGGACCACTGCAAATCTAATATGTATACCATCTAGGCCTTCACACAAGTCAAGAATATAAATATTAAAGAACACATGATTGAACACAGATATCTGGGACCCTCCTGCCACAATGACACTAAAACATTCACTAGTTTTATTTGAGTCCAGGAATTCAACCAGTTCTGAATCCATCTAATTTTATTTTCCTCTGGTCTACCACATCTTTCAATCTTCTTGAGTTTCAGATGGGTGAGAAGTTTGGAAGCCAGGCTGCAAAAGTGAGAAGTTAGTGAAGGAAAAAAAAAAAAAGGAGATTAGTGAGGAGAGAGTAAACAGAGATTATGTGAATCTGTTTCCTAGTACTTATACCCTTTCCCACACATATTTATTCCCCTCTCCAATTCTACCTCATTTGAATCCTGTCTTCTGCATTTTCTGCCCACTTCCTTTTCTCCATCCCCATAATTTTTTCTCCTTTGATCCTCCCACCCAGTGTTGAAGTCATACCAATCCTGCTATTCCCTCAAATTTTCTGCTTATCAGAGGCAGAGAGAGAAGGGGGGGGGGGGGAAGAAAGAGAATGAGTGAGGAAGAGAGGGAGAGAGACAGAGACAGAGGAGGAAAAAGGAAAGTATTATTCTCCAAAGATGATGGGTAAAGTATCCTTTGCTCTCCTAATTTGCTTATAGTATCCCCCCTAAATCATGTACCTATCTTATTTTGGTATGGGTGTGAGATGTAAGTCTATGTTGAGTTTCTGGCATATTGTTTTCCAATTTTTCCAGCAATTTTTGTTAAATAGTGAGTTCTTATCCCAGAAGCTGGAGTCCTGGGATTTATCAAATACTAAGTTACTATAGTTATTGATTATTGTGTCATGTGTATCTAACCTATTCCACTGATACAAAATAAAATACTATTGAGAAGACAAAAACAACAACCACAAAAAGACTAGGAAGAGTGATAATGCTAGATCCTTGGCACTTTCAAAAATAATTCAATTTCACAAATATTTATTAAACATCATGTGTGTAGTATACTATGAGAGGCCTATGGAAACAAAAAGACAGAAACAGTTCTTGCTTCAAGAAATTTATATTCTATATGGGAGAGAAGAGATAAAATAAACACACCAAAGGAAACCAAAAGCTGAGCTAAAGGACATTTTTGGGATTTGACATGAGAGGGGGAAAAGCATTTCAAGAATGAGGAAAGATTTGTGCAAATGCATTAAAGTTGGGTAGGGGGAGAGGAAGGGCTAAATGAGGCTGGGGAATATAGAGTGGGGTCCACTCTCACTGGAAAGTAAAGATTGTGAGAGGGATTAATGTGAAATAAAACTGGGTTGAAGGATGAAGCCAGATTATGGAAAGATTTAAAAAGCAAACACTGGAGTCTGTTTTTTATCCTAAAGGGAGTAAGAAGCCACAGAAAGTTTTTTAAGTAGAAGAGTAATATAATTATACTTGGATCTTAGGAAGTTTACTTTGAAAGCTTTGCAGAGGATGGGTTCACACTCAACTTACTGAAATTCTCATTGGAAACTTTATTTTCATTATGCCAGACAGTTAACAGTAGGTAATATCTATCTATCTAATATGCTGTTCATTTTTTCCCCTCCTCTTCCACAACAGTTAGATACCCATTACAAATTAAGCATGTACTACAAATTAAGTAAGCAGCCACTGCTCCAGGCCAAATGGTCTACAATGAATAGGGTATGTTTTGTTTATCCAAAGTACTTAAAGATGACAGGAATAAACCCTATCAAAATAAATATTGGAAAAACCTTTGCCTAAGTACACAGCAGACCTTTTGTTAGCTTAGTCTGCCTTCACCTTAAAAAGTACTAATTTTATTTCCACAAAACTTGAAAAACAATGAAAAGATAAATTTCAATCCAGAACTCTAGAAAAACCAATATTAGTTTCAATAAATCATACATTAAAAAGTCAACCAGTAAAATGGAAAGAGTGGTGTCAGAAGACCTGGATTCAAATCCTGCCTCTGTCATTTATTACCATTGTATTCTTAGTTACATTACTTAATTTCTCTCTGGGTCTCAATTTGCTCATTTGTAAAATGAGAAGGTTGAACTAGGATGTAGTCTAAGGTCCTTTCCAATAAATGTCTCAGTCTGAGTCATATATAATTGGAAAAAAAGTTTTTGCACTGTATAGACTCAGTTCCAAAATTTTTTAAGTAACAGTACCTTCTGAATAGCTCTCTTTATACTGAGGATATAAAATTATGTAAACAAAAATAAAAATGCAAATAAAAAGGACAAGTGTTCACTCCACATCAGAATTCTCAAAAAAACCCCTTGACATCTGGGGCAGCTAGGTGGTACAATGGTTAGAGCACCAGCCCTGAAGTCAGGAGGACCCCAGTTCAAATCTGGCCTCAGGACACTTAACACTTCCTAGCTATGTGAGCCTGAGCAAGTCACTTAACCCCAATTACCTCAGCTAAAAAAACAAAAACAAAAACCTTGAGATCTATTAAATTTCATGCTCTAAATTTCTTATATGAGAATATTCAAAAGAAATATACATCAAGGGGCAGCTATGTGGCGCAGTAGATAGAACACCAGCCCTGATGTCAGGAGGACCTGAGTTCAAATTTGGTCTCAGACACTTAACATTCCCTAGCTGTGTGACTCCAGGCAAGTCACTTAACCTCAATTGCCTCAGCAAAAAGCAAAAAAGAAAAAAGAAAAAGAAATATACATCAAACATGACCTGTTCTCTGACATGACCATACTTTCTCCAGGAAGCAGGATTCTGTAAAACATAGTTTATAAGCCAAGAAATTAGCATATTGTTTTTAACAATGAAGAAGCAGGAACTAGTGGGGAAAGTGCTTGACTTGGTACCATGGCATTATAGAGAAGTTGCTATTCTTAAAGTCAGGAAAATCTGGTTCAAATCCCATCTAAAGAAACCTACTTGTTTATGACTTTGTTTTATGACTTTTTTTAGTCATTTAAACTCTCTTGGCTTCAGCTCTCCAACACTAAAGTGAGAAAACTAGATAAGAGAGCTTTTAAGATGCTGCCCAGCTCAAAGTCTATGATTCAATGATCAATACGATTTGAGTCCTGACTTGGCTCCTTAACAAAATAGTTTATTGCCTACCCTTTCTGGGCCTGTTTCCTCATCAGTAACAAGAATGGGTTGAATCAAATTATCTTCAAATTCCAACAATTTAAGTGCAAATAAAACAGTAGAACCAGCCCCTATCAGAAAGGCCATCAAAAGCTTGTTACAACAAGCCTAATAGGCAATGTTTTAACTTAATTAGACTTTTGTAATCTAAAGAAGTCAGAACTGTATCAGCTATAAAAGCCAATTCCTTATATTATTATTAGTCCTTTTATCCATTCAGGGTGATAACTAAACAAAAGAGCAATATTTGTCTACAACATTCTTATCTTGGTCACAATTAATATATTATAAAGAACCTCAAGAGGACTAAAATATATAAAATCATCATTTGCAAGAAAAAATACAAAAGTCCTTTTTTTGGATTAAAAAAAAAACAACAAGCAGTACTTGCTTAGTATAGAGGGAAAAGGAAAAAAGAAAGCACTAATTTCTTAAGTCTTTTGCCTATGGAGGTATGTAATTAGAGGTCAGTTCAACACTCAAAAACAACCTAAGCCAAACCTCACTGAAGTTGAAGAAAGTTTCTTCTTCAGATGAATTTAAATAGTTTTAAAACAACAGTGACTTTTACTGAAGCTTTTGCAATATGCTTCCCCTAATTTAAAAAAGAAAAAAAATCTAATCTGTCAGTTTGAGCTAGTTTTGAAGGCCGGATTTGTAAAATGGTAAAGGAAAAGGGCAGAAAGTAAAAGGGGGAAAAGCAGAAGTCCAGAAGGCCTTAAAAATGTTAAAAATATAAACCAGTGAAATAAATAATCAACTCAAAATATCTGTGGAAAGCCATGGATACTTTGACAAGGGATAGCAGGAACCTCCCAAAGAACAGATGTTAAGATCTTTTAGTATATATGAACTGATCTTTGTCATACTTCTCCCAACTTTAAAATCTGGGCATTTGGGTTTACAAATTGAAGTCTGTGGATTTTATTCTGCACTTAACACTATCATATCAAAAAAATCTATTAAATGGTTATATAAGGAATTTCAGAATAGAGAGAGAAGCAGAGAGACAAGAGTCAGTTAGACAGGTAAGAATTCCAAGTTGGAAGATGCTAAGAATTGGGAATGCTGGAAATGTTTGCAATCAGGGAAGGATCCTGCATACTGCAGATCTCGTGAAACGGGAAAAGGACTTGGCAACAAGTGGTTCATTGATGAATAGTGAACTACTTTGGAATAAGGGACTCAGAAAAGTCTCAAGTTTGGGGGTGGGGGTGGGGAGGTTCCAGATAACACAAATTAGAGATACTAGAGCAGGAGGCAAGAGTTCCTCTTATGGCCACGGTCAGGGATCCTAGCGGTACAATGCTGGAGTTGGGACCGACTGAGACCTCACAGACCACAGCCAGCAGGGTTAGTTAACAGTAGTTAAAGTGTAGAGGATGGGGACAGGAAGAGGGAAGGAAGGAGTTTGGGCAGCGGGAGACATCTCTGGGGTTTCATCCAGGGACGTTTCCTTGGCTTCTCTCCGAATAGTATCTGCCTGAAAAGGGGGGTTTGGAGCAGGGATGAGGAGGACCACCTGGGGTCAGGCTGCTTCACACCTAGAACCTGGCAAGTATATGGAGGTGTCCTCAGGAGGAGGTCCTAGAAGGGCCGTCAAGGGGCAGGGGTGATTGGGTGTTCATATAAGAGGTTTCCCTGATAGGACGTGACGGGGGTGGCGGGAGGGGGGTGGGAGTCTGCGATGCCAGACTTGCATCTAGGAATCTCCCTCTTTGCCACCCGCTCTAGCGAGGTTCTGATCCCAGGTCGGGTAGGTGACGTGTAGGGTGGGAGTGGGGGTCGGTATGAGAGGGGAGGAGGAAAAGAGAGCAGAGGGAGTGCCGAGTCCGGCCCAGCCGCGCCTGCGCGCCCCGCTCACCTCGCACGTCGCGCGCCAGGGCCCTCCACACGGGCGCATAGTGGATGCAGTGGCCGCACCACGAAGAGTAAAACTGCACCAGCCACGCGGCCGAGCTGTTGCCCGTTGCCGCGCGCACGCTTCCGGCGTCCAGCGCCCACACGGCGTCCGCGCCACCGTCGTTGTACAACCGGGCGCCGGCAGCTCCGATCCCGGACCCCACAGAAGCAAGTATCAGCATCCAGATTAGAGGCGGCCGTGACCACCTGCGGGGCCCTCCGCCCGAGCCCCAGCCCCAGCGCCCCACCGCCGCCATCTTGGACGCGCCAGTGGGGGGGGGCATCGACCTTTCACCCTGGCAACCGCCGTCACGTGTGCCGCCGTCCGCCTTGGCTACGGAGCTGTCTTAGCAACGCCTGGACCCTAGTCTCAGCTCTTGGATGTGATAACTCTATAGCTTCGGCTCATCCTCATCCCGGGAGGAAATCTAGCTTAAATCACCTAGTTTAAATCCAAATCTGGATCTAATGGGGATGGGTGGGGGGAATCCTACTTTCCCAATTCAGGGGCAAGTTTTGTTTTCTGTTTTAGCTCATTCTCCACTTCCACCCCTAACTCCCTTCTCCTCTCCTCTCCACTCCCAACACTTTCCAAAACTGCGATACGGCGACATGTCGCGATAAGGTTGCCAGGATCCTGTGATACGGGTGGGGGGTGCGCTGCCAAATTACTCTAGAGCAGTCGTTAATCAATTTCGTTATCCCACGGTGTCTTCTCTCTCAAGCTGTCGAACTCAAAGCACAGCCCAGGGAGTCATCCCTCTTATGGGCCTCAGTTTCCCCATGTGTCACTTCAGAGCCTGGTGGCCAGAGAATCTTCCAAGACTCCTTCACGTTTCATAACCTTTGTTCTGCTCTCTTCCTAGAATGACCCTTTGATGCCCGAGGCCAGGCTGGCCATGAGGCATGATGACTGGACTGGACTTTTTTGGGTGTGGCCCCATCCTTCTTAGTAGGCCTTTTTTTGTTGTTGATCTAGTGTAGTTGAGGGAAAAGAGCTGTGAGAGAGGACAGGGAATTTTTTTTAGCCCAAGCCCTGGGCTTTTTAACCAAGCTTTGTGACCTTGAAACAAGTCACTTTATCCAACTGGACTTGAATTTTTTCCATCTTTATGAGGAGGGTGTTACTCTAGGTGACCTCTCTGATCCTTTCCAGCACTGGTGACTTTGGCAAATTTGTGCTATCACAGGGGGACATTCATTGGAGGTATGGAGCTCTTTCACAATGATTTTTAAAGTTTTTCTTTCTTCCCTCTAAAATTAGCTGTTACTGTGTTGCCGAGGATTGTTCTGCTCTAGAAGTCTTTGGGAAAAATGGGTAAGGCTTTGTGAATCCCAAATAAGGAATTTTGAGGTGGATCTCAGTATAAATGGGGCACTACAGTATTCTTTAAAACACTAGTTCAAACAAGATAATGTAATGATCAACTGTGATAGACTTGGATCTTCTCAACAATGCAGTGATTCAGGACAAATCCATTAGATTTGGGATGGAAAATGCCACCTGCATTCAGAGATGGAACTATGGAGACTGAATGTGGATCAAAGCATTGTTTTTTCACTTTTGTGTGGGTTTTCTTTTCCTTTCTCCTGTTTTCCCCCCCCTTTTGATCTGATTTTTCTTGTGCAGCATGATGAACATGGAAATATGTTTAGAAGTATTGCACATATTTAATCCATATCGAATTACTCGTCTTGGGGAGGGGGAAGGAAAGGAGGGAAAGAGAAAATTTTGGAACACAAGGTTTTGCAGGGATGAATGTTGAAAACTATCTCTGCATGTATTTGGAAAAAATAAAATACTATTAAAAAAAAAAAAAACTTTGGTTCATTAGTCACTTATTCCTAGGAGTCAAGGAGGAATAACTCCTAACTCCTAGGTGTTGGAAGACCCATGTTCAAGTCCCATCTCTGATTCAGTTTATTATATGACCTTGATCAGATAAGTCACCCTCCAGGGGCTTGTTTCCCATCTATAAAACAAATAGGCATAGCCTATTTAGAATGTTCCATTTTTTTACATTCTATGAGTATGCATTAACTTGAGAGTATGGACTGTGCTTTCTCTTGGTTTATTCATAGTACTTAGAACTCAACAGGAAATAAAAATTTAAAAACTGATAAGGAGAGTGGTATAGATTTAAAAAACACCCTACCTTTTTTAGGAGTGGCCTCTAGTTATTTTATAACTCCAACATATATCAATGTTTACACAGAAATAAAGGAACCTAAGTTCAACCTGAGTTACTGTTCTCTCTAGTAAGGAAAATATTTCCTTTGGCTTAGAGTTACTATGTGTAACTCAGCTTCCAAAGATCATGCTCCATCTCTTATTCTGCAGGAATTTCATAAGATCCATATATGATTAGCTTTTCCCCACTATAGAGCTCTACTGTATGTATACACCTACTTCTTCTCTCTCCCCCCCCACCCCCCAGGTTTTGAAACAAAGATGTGAAAAAATCCTAGCACCTGCATGTGTTCAGTGTTCCTGCCTACCCAGTGTGGTCACTAAGCTTTAAACCAGGGAAGAAGGGTTGTCTGACATCTTTTGTGTGGGAGGGAAAACTCCAATTTAATGAATGCTTTTGTGATTCAAATTAATTTTAAGCCAGGCCCTCCCTAACTAGCATTGGTGGCCTTCATTTATATTTTATGAGCCTGCCCATTCTAGCTGCTGGGGTTAAAGGAATCAAAGGAAACCGTAAAGTTAGTTTGATGCTTTGGGATTTAAAGCCTCCGGTGGGGAAGGCATTTTCATGGGCATTTTATGCAGGAGAGGCACTGCTAAATGTGCAATGCTGAAAGAGACAGATTACAGGAAAATTAAATGTAGGCTTTAACTGAGAAATAATCATTTTCTATGAAAGATAATGACTTCTCTTGAGGCCAGTATCAAGATTTATTGGTCCAAGAGGTTAATATTGATCAAAGCCAAGGCAAGGAAAATATTAGACCTTGAAGTAGAGTAATCTTGATATTGAAGTCTTGCCACTGACTGAACAGGTCAATATATCTGGATGCCAAAGCCCAAAGCTTTGTACACATAATGCTGGATGAGATTAAATATGTCTAACACCTTCGGTAGATATATACTTTCTCTTCTCTGGCCCAAGTCATTTTGTGTCTGTCCTTCCTCTATGTACAAGAGGGTTTAGGCATGGGTTTTTATTATTTCAAAAATGGTAGTTTCTTCCTGATGACAGAGTCATTCAAGGGCAATACTGAAAAGGCATCAAAACCTCTGTATAGATGCCCCTGAGCAGCTTGGTCACATAGGTAAATAATGTTTATGAGAAACACCTCACTCCAGTTGTATATCTGCTCTATCAATCCTTATCATTCAATGCTAAACCAATAGCCATAAGACTGGAAACTATTGAACTTGAGAAGGATCTGTAGAGTTTCAATATTGGAGATTTATTATTGTGCCAAACTTGTATGTGTAAAATACATAATTCTGCCCACATGGAGTCGTAAATCCAAAGAAGTCAGCAATAAATAGAAAAATAAAAAATTACAGACTAATTTGTTCAGAAAACTAGGAACAAATCAATATGAAAGCTATAGCTCAAAGTACCTACATTTTCAAATTTTTCAGATAGATGAACATATTTATTTCAGTAAATCTAAAATTTGAGCTTTAAATTTTATTTTAAATATTTATGCATAAAATTCATATTTATTACTTTATCTGGTACCACTTATGTAAAATCCCCTGAATCAATATGTTAATTTTATAAACAGTCTCAATCATGTGCCCCACTTAAATCATATTAAATTGCCATTGTGTGATCTTGCAAAAGCCACTGTGATATCCTGGGCCTCCACTTATCTCCATCTGTAAAATGAGGGGAATGCAAATCAAGAACCCTTAAGTGTCTAACAGTTCTGATATTTGATTTTTAAGCTTCTTGAATCTATATTTTCCCTTAAGTTTTAAATTTATAATTGAATGAGAAAAACCTCACTGTAATGAAACAATATCAAAAGATAGAATAATTTTACTATAAACATAGCACACCAAAATCAGAATTCAAGGAGTTATATTAAGAGAAAGATTTTCATCACATTACAAATTGATTCATTTTACAATGAAATTAGTTCCACATGTCCTTTGAGTATTTCTTTTGCCCTTCTTGCTCATGATCACTACCAAACAAATAATCAAACTCCCTGAAACAATGTTCTGGAGTCAGTGTTTAGTTCTCATAGTTAATCATCTCATGAATCTTTCTTCAGGAAATCCTCTTTATTATTGAATAAACAGCCACTTCCTAGCATCTCTGCCTAAAAATTTGTATTGAGGAAAGAATTGTTACAAAGGGGGGGAAAAAAACCAGGGCCTTTCGTATGTTCAAATATAGATCTTTGCAAAAATAGCAGTTACTGCAAGAAGTACCTATAAAAAATTTCTCACAATCTTTTTTTTTCCTTCTCAGTTCACTGGAAAGCTAATAATATCACACAACCAGGAGATGGTATTGTTATTTTTAAAGGAGAGACACTGAGTCACATAAAAGAGGCAAAGCCAGGAAGACAGAATTGAGATAGAACTTGCTCTTGTCAGGTCAGCAAACAGAGCTCTTTCCTGAATCATCTACCCAGTGTATAACCTATATCTCTAGACTGGCCTGGGAATTCATATTTCTGCCAACCAGGAGTTCTTAAGAATAGTCTGATATGTGATAAAACTTTGGTATTCATGAGAAAAAAATGTCTATAGCCCTCAACGCCATTGGAAAATTCTGATTCACTGCTTATTCTGAATTCACCCACAATATTAATATGTGAACTGGGATTTCATTTTACAAGTGCTAATCTGAACTACCTGTCAGATTCAGACAAAGGTATAGGTATGTTTCATCTCGTGTAAGTATATTAATAAAACCTAGAAATAGGATCTTCCTGCTCATTAAGGCATTCCACTTTTTAGAATGACTTCAAATCTCAAACCCTTTTCACCAAAAGCATATCACTAATACTTTAAATTAACTATCAGGCCTAAAGAAAAATGCCTTTTTCTATGACAATTATTAATTTTCCATTAATATTTGGCTTATTCAGCAGCCACTCCAAAACAGGATGATTTACTTCTTTTTTATTTTAATGATATTATTCTTCTCCAGGTTTCATGCTGTCTTTCTCATAAAGGACAATAAGAAAAAATGAC
>JAJPUD010007177.1:81721-101271 GCA_023553655.1 Myrmecobius fasciatus | reverse complement strand
ATATATATATATATATATATATATATATATATATATATATCATCAAGGCCCTACCCTGCTCAAGGAGCTTTTAGCCATGTCACCTTTGTTTCTATGATAAAAAAAAAAAAACTTCTGCTACCCATTTCAATTCCTTTCCATTTGGGATCCACTTTGCAGTATATCAATGGGAATTCATAAAGTGGTTACTATGTTCTAGGGGCTGTGCTACTTGTAGTAGATATGATGTCCCTGTCCACAAAAATCTTAAATTTTAATAGATGAAACAGCACGGATGTAGTATTGCTTACCAATATGTACATATAGAACACATCAGTTAGGATATCCTTCACAAACAGGATTCAAAATCATCAGAATTCAAGTCCAATGTCTTAATCACTTTCTATTATAAGAATCTTATTACATATTACTCTTCTTTTAATACTCTACCTTCAGCAAAACTAACTTCTTTACTTTTTTCTTTATATACAAAATGCTATTTCCCAGCTTGATAGCTTTTCCTCAGTTATAAGGAACATTTGCCTTATCTTTTTTTCTTTAAATCTCCATCTTCTTTGAGAATTAATTCTAATGATGCTTCCTACATGAAGCCGCTGTGTGTGTGTGTGTGAACAAAGAGAAAAAGATAATTTCCATTGTGTATATTTTATGTTTACTAATCTCCATATATGTTGATCCCTCCCTAAAAAAACCAAACTCATTGAAGACAGGAACTTTGTCAATTTATTTTTAGTTTCTTTCACACAACATATGGATATGAATTAAAATAAATAAATAGATAGATGAATGCTATGGAACATATGCCTGCAATAGTGTCATATACCATTGACTCCAATGTCAGCTTCACTCATTTCTAATTTTGGTTCCTCAAATATCAAATCTCAATTTCAGCTCCCTGGAATTAACTTCAGCCAACATTTTGGGGGAAATGACAATTTTTCAAGTGGTCTGTGTCAACACACAAAATGTGAATTGGAAAATTGAAGCAATTATCTATCATTTTAGAACAAAAAGACTCTAACCCAAAATATACTAATAAATCAGGTAGCAGTGTTGGAGGGCTGACTTACTGACTTTGAAAATTGTCTCACAATTAAGTCAGAAGGTTTGCAGAGAGTCACTACTCTATTGTCCTATATCTCCTTCAGTAAGACAAATCCTACAAAGCATACATATAAGAATGCCCAGAACAGACTTTTCTATGGGCCAGAAAAAAAAAAATCCTGGATTTCTTACAATGGAAAGAACGAAAAGCAAATAAATAAATGATTGCTATGGCTACTAAGAGAAATATCTATCATTGATTTTTTTTATTTTCATAAAAAGAAAGCTAGCATTCCACTGAATTAATAAATGTCCCTTATACATGTATAGTGATTCACAGTTTTCAAAGTCTTTACCATATACAACAATCTATCCTTCCATCCCCACAGGAACATCAGATTGTCTAATCTAATCCTATTATTTTAGAGGTAAGAAAATTATGGCTCTGATAAGGAGAGTGATTTCCTGAAATCCATATACAGGTCATAGGAAGGGACCTCAGAGGCCCAAAGATTTGTAGTCACAAGTAGTAGGGAGAAAGCTGATGAGAGTTCTATATTCTTATATAGTATAGTATATATTAGTATAGTATATATTATAGTAATAGACTTATTCCTAATTTTTACTTCTGGTTTCTGGAATGTCAATCTGATTTTTATTAAAAATTACAAAAAAACTTATGAAACAAATCTTTAGTCAGTGCCCTTTCTATTCTTTGTCTTAGAAATCCCCTTTTAGCACTTTCTTAAAAGATCTATCAGTCTTATGGTCTCCAATTTTAGTATTTCCTCTTTTTCCTTGCATATTCACCTTTACCTATCTCTTAACCCATTTCCCCCCTACCTCTTAATAATTGATAGATGGTACTACTGATAGAATCTTTCATTAGATAAATAAGAATTCCTCCCTCTTATATTTTCTTAACTATGAGTTTACTCATATTTTGAGATTCCATGTAAAATAATGTTTTACTGTCTTTGGTCCTTCAAGAACACATGTTTTTATCTGTGGGATTATATCAACCATAGTCTCTCTGTCTCTGTATCTCTTTGTGTCTGTCTGTCTGTCTCTCCATCTCTCTCTCTCTCTTTCTCTTTCTCTCTCTCTCTTTCTCTCTCCTCTATGCCTCTCTGTCTCCCTCTTGTCTCCCTTTCTGTTTCTTTCTTTCTCTTTGTATATGTCTTTCTCCATATTTGTCTCTGTTTCTGGCTCTGTCAAATATATACACACACATACATGCAGATAAACACCATGCATACAATATGGTTTCTTAATATCCCCTCACCTTAGCAGACAGTTTCATAAATGGCCTCCAAATTCATCATCTCATGGCCAATTTTCAAATGATAAACCTCATAAACCTCTATAAACTTACTGACAGAAATGCAGTCCATCGTTGGGCCTATTCTTGGAAGTTTTACAGCTGTTGCTCATTCTCATCATCTTGCTTTGCATGATTTCCCCAAGCCTAAAAAGAACTCCTGCCTCAACTCTCTTTTAAAACCCTTTATTTCCTTCAAATAAGATCAGATGAAATATTACCTCATCAGATTATATATTTAAATCTGAAAAGAACCCTACAGGTCATCAAGTCCATGCCTTAGATGTCCTCTGTAAAGGGTTAGCAAGAACAGAACTGTAGGTATCAATGGAAAAATAAGGGACAATCTGAAAGAGACCCTAGAGTTGATTAATTCCCTCTTTTTATAAATGAGAAAAAAATCATTTCTGAAGCACAAAAATTAACTGACAACCAATGTGTATAACTGTATCTGATATGCGAATTCAACTTCAGTTCCTCCTAACTACAAGTACAGCACTCTATCCATGCATCTACAGTATCCACTCTGTCTACAGTACTATAAGCCACCATGTCTGACAGATTGGTTGCTGTTCTTGCTCAATGAGGATCAAAATGACTCACTCTCTTGGGGTAAATAGTACATCCAATTATGACTAATCAAATCAATACAATATCAGAGGCTCTACTACGTATGCATATTTGGAATGGAAATGTTTCTAAATTTGTACATTTCATGTGTTTTTTAATTATTGCCATTCTGCTTTGCTCCTAGAGCACAAACCTCTCTCTAATGTGGACATGTTATGCTGGACAGTTCTGTGGTTCTATGCTGGTATCTCTGGTGTCTCACAACTGATTCCAAAGTTCTTCAGTGACTTCTTAAAAGTATCCTTGTAAAAGAAAAAAGTGTCCTTGTGTTGTTCTTTTTGACCCTCATGTGAGTGCTTGCTTCATATATATTTTCTGTAAAATAGTCTTTTAGGCAAATTTATATTAGGCTTTCAAATAATGTAACCAACCCATAGGAGCTATGCTCTTTGCAGTAAGGTTTGAAAACTTGTTAAATAATCTTCAGAATATTTCCCAAATAATTCAAAATTATGTCCTTCAGTTTCAGTGACATGGCACTGATAAGCTTTCCAGGTTTTACTGGGCATATACCAATAAGATCAGCACAACAAAATGCTCTGCAGCACTTTCCTTCTGAACTTCTCAAACACTGAGTTAGTTCTCGCAATGAAGGTATCAATCTCATGTTCTTTGTATACATCCTGCAAAGTATACTACCAAAATAAGTATACTTATTCACAGCATTCAATATTTCTCCATTTGCTGTAACCAATAATTATACATATTGTTAATGTAGTGTTATATAGTGGAAAGCATCTCTTTCTTTTTTAAATGTTAATAATTAGGTCAAAATTAGCAAAAGTTATAGAGAATCTATCCATATTCTGCTACATCTCAGAGTGCAAAATCATCTGAACGAAGTCAGATCCCAATTTTTCCCTTCACTTTATTGTTGTCTTATAGCCTTTTCAAGTTAAATATTTTGCTATTAGGGTGTTTATTTCATTTTTGTCCTTGTTGAAGACATCTAACAACATTGCTGAAAACTTCATGTTAAAAAAACATTGGAAAAAGTACATATCCCTGCTTCTATCCATTGGTGAATGGGAAAGTGTGAAAACATCATCCATTATCCAGAACCAATGCAAGCATACCATCATGGAAATGATGTAGAATATTGAATAAATTCTTTGGGCAACTAGATTTGCCATGACCTTCCATAAGCCCTCATGAGAATATTAAAGGCCTTGGTCAGATCAATAAATGTATACAGACCTCTCCTCTGTTTGCATTTCTCTTGGAGTTACTGGGGAGCAAATATCATACCAACTGTTCTCAGTCATCTTCCAGGTAAAGGATCATTTTATTAAGGAGGACTCTGGCAAGAATTTTATCAGCAATGACCAAGGAAAAGGTTATTTTTTATTGTCACAGGATAACTTATTTCCTTTTCCAACATCCTGACAGATACATAGAAGGAAGAAAATGTTTTTGGCTCTATAATTCATAGCCCATGGACTGTCAGATCCTTAGCATATTAAGAACAGGTTCATGTTAAATGAAAAATAATTGGTTCGTAGACCTGGAGAAAGATTAGTGGACATGATTTCTGATAACAGATTTCTATGAATACTGTATTTTCTCTGTCCTTAGTGAATAGAAGAAAGTTTTAAAGAAAATTCATCTCCATGGATTCCATCTCCACACCTACCTCCCAAAGAGTATCTAGATTTATACTCAGTTATGGACAAATTGCTTTGAAAATTAATTGTGTAGAAGATTCAGTGTTGGTTGGTGCTCCTTGAAAATAAATAATGTACTTGCTTACAGTTGGGTTTATTATGATCTAAGTCTATTCTGCCATTTCTCAAACAATATTTACTCTGCCTGGCTTGAATAACACTTTGAATTTCCATAGTGACTTATGGTTTTCTAAGCATGTGGTTCAGAACATAGACTCATAGACAATATTTTCCCTATTTAACAGATATAAGAAGTGAAGTTTAAGGGAACTGAGTGACCACTTAAAGTCACCCAGATATTAAATACAAAAGATGAGGTTTGAACATAAAGTCTTCTAATTTTAGATAGTTTTTTTCTATTGTTTTATTCCTACATTTTAATGTGTGAGATTTATAGCTACTGAAAATTCTCTCTCTCTCTCTCTCTCTCTCTCTCTCTCTCTCTCTCTCTCTCTCTCTCTCTCTCTCTCTTCTCCTCTCCTCTTTTTTCTTCTCCTCTCCTCTGCTCTTTTTTCTTCTCCTCTCCTATCTTCTTTTTTCTTCTCCTTTCCTCTCCTATCCTCTTTTTTCTTCTCCTCTCCTCTCTACTCCTCTCCTCTTCTTTCTTTCTCTCCCTCTCCCTCTCTCTCTGCCTCTTTTTCTCCCTCTCCCTCTCCCTCTCCCTCTTCCTCTCTCCCTCTCTCTCTCTCTTAAATTTATTTTTTCTATAGAGTTTGTATTTTTCATTAGATAGAAGATCTAGGTTTTCTTTCACAACTTAACTTTGATGGAAATATTTTGCATAACCTCACATGTGGTTTCTTAATTGTGGGTGGGGATAAAGGAAAGAAAGGAGAACTCAAAAATTTAAAAACAAATATAAAAAAATTGTTTTGAATGCAATTGAGGAAAAAATACAAAATAAACTAATCAATAAGTAAAAATAATATATCCAAAGTCAGATCTACTAATATTAGACTGTAAAAGACTCTTTGATCTTCTTGACCCAATACGTATTTATTGAATTTACAAGCGAAAAGAGAAATATAAGTAGAGGTTTCTTAGAACTAGCTTTTACTGACTCATGAGAGTCAACTGCTAAGTTTCCACTGAGCGATTGACCTTAGAAATCCATAAATGCCACAAATCAATGATTGATTTATAATTTTGCTGATTTCCATTCTGAAGAAAATGATGAAGAAAAATTGAATAATGCATTTTAAAATTAATGTGTGGGACATAGGTAATTGTTTTTTTTTTCTGCAGAGCTAATTGATAAAGCAACATGCCACTGATTATAGGAAGAAAACAGAACACAATTCCAAGGATTTATTAAGTCTTTCCAATCATTATATTAATCAACAAACATTTATAAAATGCTTATATATGTTAGGGGCTGTTTTGAGTACTGAGTATACAAAGACAAAAATGCAATAATCTCTGCCCTCAGAAAGTTTACATTTTACTAATAGAAAACAAAAGAATTGGGGAGGATTCTAGGAAGAAAGCAGGGTAGGTTGGCAAATTTCAAGATCTCCAGATTTCCTCCACAAATAAAACTATTTGCTCCTCAGGGAAAACATAGACATAGACTGGTCAAAATCAAGAAGACTTGGGGCAGAATTAAAGCAAATGGATAGGAAAGATGTGGGGGGCAGGGTGTATGTATGCATATTATGTATATATCTACATATGTATACATAATTTTATCTGTTCTTACCTATAGCCTACTTGAGGGAAGTGGGGGAGATTAAAAGGAGAAAAAAAGAATAAAGTAAAAAAAAAAGTGTTCATACACCCAGAGAGAGGGAAATGAAATATGAACCACAACGTAACATTTTCATGATCTCTATTGACATTTGTTTGCATTGTGTTGCCTTTCTCTGATTCTTTTTTTTTCTTGTAGATAGGAGTTTTCTTGCATAACTTCTCAAGCATTTCAACATTATTAGCATGTAGTGGACTTCCTGCCATCTAGGGGAGGGGAGGGGACTGGGGGTAAAATTTGTAATGGAAAGCTTTGTAAAGATCAATGTTGGGGAACTACCCATACATATGTTATACAAATGAAAAGCTTTAATATAAAAAATGTTCAGCAGAGAACAAAAGAACAATTTACCAGAAAGTAAAAATAGAAATTCATGAATATAATTTCTTCTACATATATACATTTATAAACACACACAATTTCTTGAACTGGTAATTAATTTTTATATATTTTGAATCTTCCCTGATGTTCTACTGGGCATGTGACAATGTTCTTTTTTGTTTTATTTTATTTTGTTGGGGCAGCTAGGTGGTGCAGTGGTTGGAGCACCAGCCCTGAAGTCAGGAGGACCTGAGTTCAGGTGTGGTCTCAGACACTTCCTAGCTGTGTGACCCTGGGCAAGTCACTTAACCCCAATTGTCTCAGCAAAAAGCAAAAAAAAAAAATACTAACAATTATTTTATTTTGTTTTGTATTACTTTTCTGTTTTTTTCATTTTTTTTTAAAGAGGACAAGCCTATAGATAGGGGCTCACAGATCAGAAACTTATGAAACTCTAAAAGAAGGGTAAAAATAACACTTTGTGCTGGATTAAAAGCATTGAAAGCTTCAAGTACCCAGGCTGTCCATGAAATCCTAGAAAAACACAATTATTAAATCTCTAAGAAAGCAGCAGTATGAAGTGCCCATACAATCCCCATAGAAGTTTGCAGAGAGTGGTCCTAATACAAACTCCAGTGTTAGAGAAAATACTGGAAAAATAAACAAATGAATACAAGTTTATTTAACATTTATAAAAGATGAAGCAAAAAAGCATTTATATATATATATATAAGAATATATACATGAAATAAATATAAGGAAACGTGAAGAGGAAGGCACTAGCAGTTTGAAGGACAGAGAAAAAAAACAAACCTCATTTAAGAGGTCATGTCAACAAACATTTATTATATATTTACTAAGTGCCAGTTACTATGAGAAATAATGAGGTTGCAAATATAAGTTAAAAGAAAGAATCCCTACCATCAAGGAGCTTAATACTACTAAAGGAAAATGCACAAAAGGGAAAAGGAAAAGGTGGGGGGAAATGATAGTATTGACAAGAGTACATGGGGTCAAAGTGCAGAAAATTAGAAGCATAGCTGGGAAAGGAATAAAGGTTCTCTAGTCTGGGCTCTTTCTCAAAATGTAGGACCTAAGAGGAACTCACCAGTAGAAGAAGGTCAGCATGAAGGAAGGATATTCCATTATAAGAAGGATTAGAGATATATTCTAAAATCAGAAAATTCAGTGAATTCTCTAGGGTTATAGAGCTAGTAAGCATCTAAATCCAAAATTGAACTCAGGTCTTCCTGACTGTAAGCCCCAATACCTGACACACTAACAGTCTCTAATTTCTCCAATCTCTCTCTCCTCTCCTCTCCTCTCCTCTCCTCTCCTCTCCTCTCCTCTCCTCTCCTCTCCTCTCTCTCTCTCGCTCTCTCTTCCCTTTCCTCCCTCCTTCTATCTATCCATCCATCCATCTGTCTCTATCCATCACTCCTCTATCTGTATTTCTTTATATATCTCTATATCTATCTATCATCAATCTATCCACCCTTCTATCTCTTAGGATGAATAAGGGGAAAATTGGTCTAGCATTTGATATAAAATTGAGAACCATTTTAAATATCAAGTCTTTGGACATTTATGAGAAACAATAGGATGCAATGAATAGAGTGCTATTTTAGAGAATCAGTAAGAGATGATTTCAAATGCTTCCAACATTTTTAATATATGTAAACCTTGCCAAATTATTTAATTTCTCTGACCTTTTCTGAAGGTAATTATACTTAGGTAATCATATTTAATGGGAATAAATTATACTTATCTTCTCTAAAATTGAAGTGATACTAAAGGAAAAAATTCTAGGATGTTTTACAAATTTTAGGGTCCTAGATAAACAACAGTCAGTACCTGTTTTTCTTATAAAGGCAGCACAGAAAGAGAGTTGTATTTGGAATAAAGATATGTGACTCTCATCTCATACTTACCAGTTCTGTTACTGAATCATTTGATCATGATGCCTGTGTTCTCATTGTAAAATGGGGATGGAAATATCTAGACTACCTAACTCCTATGGATCTTGAGGGGGGAAAATCACTTTGAAAACTTCAAAGTTCTATAGAAATATGATTTATTATATTGATTAGAGAAATGCAAGCTAAGACAACTTTGAGGGACCAATACACACTTCTAAAATTGGTTAAGATAACAGGAAAAGATAATGATAAATGTTGGATGGGATATGTGAAAAAAGGTTGTTGGTGGAGCTGTAAACTGATCCAACCATTCTATAAGCAATTTGAAACTATGCTCAAAGGGCTATCAAACTGTCCATACTCTTTGATCAAGCAGTATCTCTACTGTGTCTGTATCCTAAAGAGATCATAAAAAAAGAGAAAAGGGATGCACACGTGCAAAAACGTTTATAGCAGTCCTTTTTATAGTGACAAGGAACTGGAAACTGAGTGGCTGTCCATCAGTTGGTGGATGTCTGAATAAGTAATATAAATGTTATGAAATATCATTATTTCATAAGAAACAATCAGTAAGGATTTCAGAGAGAGCTGGAGAGACTTACATGAACTGATACTGAGTGAAATGAGTAGAATCAGAACATTGTACAAGGATATATGATGATCAACTTTGATGGACATGGCTCTTTACAACACTGAGGTGATTCAGGCCACTTCTCTTGTGATGGAGACAGCCATCCACACCCAGAGAGAGGACCTTGGGGACTGAACATGGATCACAACATTGTATTTTCACCTTTTTGTGGTTTGCTTGATTTATTTTCTTTCTCATTTTTTTCTTTTTTGATCTGATTTTTCTTGTGCAGTATGATAAATCTGGAAATATGTACAGAAAAGTTGTACATGTTTAACATATATTGGATTGTTTGCTGTCTAGAGGAGGAAATAGGGGGAAGGAAGGGAAAAAAATTGGAACACTAAGTTTTACAAGGGCGAATGTTGAAAACTATCTTTGCATGTGTTTTGAAAAGAAAAAGCTATTTTTGTCAAAAATATGAATTTCTTAGCAGGCATTCTTAAAGCCCTAAGGAAATGTGAACCATTATCATTATTGTTATTAATGATAAGCAACAATTGCCAGAGATAGTATCTAATATTTGCAGACAGTATTGCTTAGATACATTGGCAAACTCACATAATACATTGAAGAAAAGCTTTGTGTGGGAATTTGGCAGAGGCATAAAGGGACTCAATAAACAGCCACATAGTGTATGCTTCAGCATACCTGGCACCTCAGGAATTGCAGAGGACAACTTGATTAGAATGACTCACTGGGCTGTAGTGACTATCCCTTTATAAAATGCCTGTCCTAAGAGATGAAAGATTATTAATGAAGAACAAGAGCCCAGTGACATTATACTGTCCTACAGAATGCCTGGAGACTAGATCACAAGAGAATGCAAATGAATAAAAGTGATTAAGGTAGATGCTGGTAAGTATCCAGTCATTTTTCATGGGGAATTTGAATGCAGGATGAGGAGGAGAGAGATTTGAAGCTCTGGCTGTCACCAGGAGCATAGAAGATGCTGCCATGGGCATATTTATTCATTCCGTCAACAGACATTTATTGAACAGAGAACGTGGCAATATGGAAAGTAAACTACACTTGGAATCAGAGGCTCTGTGGGCAAGTCTGTAGCCCTGTGATTACTTTTCCAGAGTTGGGCAAGTCACTCAATCTCCCTGAGCCTTGGTTTCTCCATATATAAACTGAGAGGGATAGAAGAAAAAATACCCTAAAGTCTGAATTTATCAAGCTATGATGCATCAGACAATCAAAAAGTGTTTCATATGCTAAGCACTAGGTATTCAAAGACCAAAAATGAAATGGTCACTGTCCTCAAGATTACATTCTAATACTCAGAGTAATCTGATAGTTTACATGGGGAATCAGAAATAGTTAAGACATAAATAAAGCTTTCAAGGAGCTTAGAACCTTCATTCTATATTTAACAAATTCTATTCTCCGTTGTCTTATCCCCTTGCTCTTTCTTCTTTGTGCTCATCCTCTGTCAAACCTTCAACCTGGATTACTTTCTCCATTTTGCTTTTTCTGCTGTTAATCCCTTGCTGCTAAATGGAAATGGAGGAAGTCAAATAACCTTGTTAACTGAGTACAATATTAATTCAAATTATCTAATTTCTATGGTCTCTCACTGTGGCAAGGCAATTCTTTTATTTCTCCCTAATAGATTCTCTATTATGCACTAAAGCTTTTCTAATCCTTTTATTTCTTCATGCCCTTCTTCTATGTTCTTTTCACCCAGCTAAGGATTCAGACTTTTGTTTTACTAAAAATATTGAAGGCAGACTTTTCATTTGAGCTGCCTCTTATCCCATTATCTTCATTGCAAAATCCCTTGACATTACTCACCATACCATCCTTTCCCTTTTTCATTGTCATAGAATTCTGTGGCAATGAATTATCTCTTCTCTTTGCCAAAGCCAAATATTATATTTGTTCTTCATCCCTTACTTACAACCTTAGCTTTCACCCTTTTCTCTAATTTTAATTTATTCTTTATTTTCCATAATGCTTTTAAAACATGTCCAGGCTTTCCCTGTACTTAAAATATCTTAAAATCTCCTCAAGCTACCCCTACTTTTCTCAAACTCTGCCTTGTTATTTCCTTATCACTCTCTTCATATATTTACATATATTTATGCATGCACATATGTGTGAATATATATGCAAACTTATACATAAGCTTGTTCATATCTTAAATCTACTTAGATATGCATATATAAATATATATATATATATATATATATACATAAGAACATTATATCATTCAGAAGAAAGATCCAAAAATTTGGGAGAATTCAGAGAAGGAAAATAATATATCCAGGCAAAAGACCTTTGGAAAGATGAAATTATCATTGAGATAAGTCAATATATTTCTAGAGGCTCTTTAGGAAAAAAAAATTCTAGCATGCATTTGTATTATCAGGGTCTTCTATAATTACCAATTATATGCCTCCAGTCAATTTTATCATTTAACCAGTTCTGCATATCATGTCTCTCACACCTACCCCCACTTTGTATTCATACAGTCACCCTCATAATTCAGGTCTTTATCGCCTATCCCCTGGTCTATTGCAATAGCTTTCCAGTTGTTCTCTTTATCTCAAGTCTACCCTCTCACTCAACAAAATTTCACAAGGATGCGAAGGTAAAATTTGAAAATGTCTCTGATTTTCTCAAGTCCCTATTTTGTACTCTCCTCAGAATCATAGCTTTAATACAGAAAGAGACATAAACGCATGTTAGTCCTCCCATTTTATAGAGGAGGAAATAGAGGTGCTGAGAGTGATATCTGGAGTCACATAGAGAGTAATTAAAAAGGCAGAATTTGAATCTAAATCCTTTTTCTGAGATACAATATACTTTGATTCCTTTTTAAATATTTAGAACTTTTCCTAATCCATTTTCCCAAAATTTTATTTTACTCCTTTTCCTTAAATCTATAGGTCAATCAAACTGTAATTCTTACTGGTTTTAACATTTGATGTTCCATTTCCTATCTAAGTATCTTGCCATATTTAAGTTTTATGCCTAGCCATGTACCTCCCTTCTTGCCATTTTCACTTAGAATCCCTTTTTTTCCTTCACAACTTACTTTCACATTCTTCTACAGGAATATTTTTTTTTTCCTGAATCCCCTCTGCCTTCCCCAGCATTTAGTGTCATGTGTGGATATTTTTGTAACTAGTGGAAAAGCAAATAGTGTTTCTGGGTAAGTAATAATGAAATTATTAATTAGAATAGCTAATAGTCAATAAATTGATGGCTAGTGTTTTCTATCATAATCAAAGACCTTTAATGAGACACTAACTACCTTACTTTTTTTTTTTTTGAAAGGGATTCCCCTGACAGGAGAAATCAACCTTGCAATATAGACATTGAAATGAGATAGACTAATAGTCTTGAGCTTTTCTTGCTGAGAACCTGACATGATCAGGAGACTCAGCTGCCTCCAGCAACCTGTTCAGAGATATCCATCTCCACCCAGACCATTCTGGTTAGTTTTGTCCTTCAAGAGCTGGATTATTCTGTATAGCAAAGGGGGGAAGGAGGTGGTACAAGGGCCTAAGATCTGTACTTTAGTATTGAAATTAACTGAGATTAGATTCTATTTACACTCTAAATAGAAGTAAGGTCTTCTGGTTGGGTAGGATCTAACAAAGAGAATATTCCCATAGGATTTGCTAATCTCATTTTTCAGCCATCCCTTTTAGAGACTGATTTTGGGAACTACAGGAGTTGGTCCATTAATGAGGAAATAAAAACTGGAACCTAGTTAATAATGAGTTATTAATATTAAATAAAAATGTATCTCAGATGAGCAAATGCATGTTTCTCCTTATGTATACACATATGTGGATATATGCATGTATGTGCACATATATGCATATATACATAGAGATAGATACATTGAATGCATGTATTATATTGTTTTATATATATGCAAATATCTATCTATATATACATATGTACTACATACACATATGTGTATATATCTGTATATGTGTTTTATATATGCATATGTACATAGAAATAAAAGGTGGAGGGCTGAGATAAGAGAGACCAACTTTATTCAAGCATTTTTAATCTTTTTTTTGTTTTTCTAATTAGGATTGCTGAGACTGTTTTTTGAATAATTATGGATTTTGTTTAAGAATTTTTATTTCCTTGCCCGCTATACTGTTTAATGACTTAGTGCTATTAGTAAAAAGTCACCTACAAATAGAAGCACTAAGAGATTCTCTATAGTGAGGGGGGATAATCCTTTTTCTCTTTAAGCTTTAGGGAAAACATCATAGTGACACCAGACGTCACTCTAGCAGGGCATATCCACGTATACATGTGCAGGGAGAATTCCATGTGGATAATTCTTTTATCAATGCAGGTCATAGCCAATTTATGACTTAGTAGATACTAATAGAATGAAGTACCAAGAAGTTAATTCATCTATCAGATTCCCTGAACTAGTATTAAAACAAGATTTAAACATATACCTTCCTGACTCTAAACCCAGAAATTCATGGAGGACAATTATCTCTTCCCCTCTTTCTGATAATCTAGATTTACATACATAGTACATATGCATATTTACTTATAAATGTACATACATATAAATATATCCATATAAACACATAAAATAACTGCAAAGTGACCTATTAAAACAACAAATTCTTGATGAAAATTATAAACCAGATAAAATAACAGCTGTTTACAAAGATTATGCTTATTTCCTAAGGAAACTGAATGAAAGTAAATGAATTACTATACCAATTATTAAAATAAACTAAATAAAAATCCCTTAGCCAAAAATACATAGGCTCCTTGTTAAGGGAAAAGATAAAGAAAATGGAAACATTGTCTTAGGATATAAATGCTTTTTTCCCTCTGTAATTTCTTAGAGACAAAAAATAGAAGATTGAGCCAGTATAATTTCATAAAATCATGAGAAATAATGGAGGGAAAGGCTAATTTCCACAAGATTTCATAAAAGTCCAAATTAAGACAATTCAAGCCAAAATCTATTATTAATGATACACAGATAAAATAATGGAGCGAGAAAAAGAAAAAGAAATTGTCAAAATCTATATAGCAAACTATTTTTGTCATTAGGGATAATAGGGCTATCAATTTATTTTTTTTACATTGCTGCTCCAATGTGCTTCCTGAGAAAGTAGAAAACATAATATGGGACAAGTGACTAGATGAGAGAAAGTAAATTCAAAGGAGCTCTCCATCTGTAACAACACAATTTTAAGAGTATTTTGTAATGCATTTTTAAGAGAACTGAGAAAGGACAGAATACCCTGCCATTATTGCTTCCCACAGAAGATGATTGAGAAAATATCAGTCTCTACTGGCTCATGTGCTTTTTTCTCATCTTTATTTTTTATGAAAAACATATATGCATATTTAAGAAAGGCAGAAGAAGGCAATGTAATAAGTGAGGCTCTTCAGAAATCAAATCCTACAGTACAATTCATCACAATCACATTGAATGAAAGGTACAGAGAATACAAAATCTCACTGTAATTATTGTGTTTTGACTAGTAAAAATCTGTGTGCATGCACATATTTTTCCCCCTCCAGATACCCATTCACTTGATTAGAAAAAAATGCCAATCTAAAAATTATTCCCCACTTCCCTGTCCGTGTACATACATGATAAAATTATGAGATTCCTTGAAAGATCTAAAAATAGACACCATTATTTGATGACTCTGATTATAATATCAAGGAAGGGTTTTTAAAGGTGAAATTTATGCTCATGGAAGGTATTTGCCACTGCTATCAAAAAGTTCCAGCATGAAGTTCAAAGGAATAAATAACCAAAAAATATTGTTTATTGAGTACTTACTTGCCGGGCACTGTGCTAATGAGTGGGGATGCTAATACAAATTTGAGATGGTTCTTCCTTCAGAAAACTCGTGTCCCATAAGAAGAGGCAACACAGATTGGGAAGGTGGAGTTCTGGTAATGGAAAACTGTTTTGACTTAGGAAGACATAAAAATAGTGAGGGGAGACATATAGTAGTGCAATGTTGTAGCATTAATTTGATTTATTTGTCAGAGCAAGGGGTATGTGGGGCACAAAGGGGAAGAGGCCATGGATAGGAAGATGATTCTCATGATATAGCAAAGAATATGGCATTAAGGTGGTCTGTTACCTGAATGGATGGAATGTAAAACATGGCTTAAATTGTTTTATCTGGAAAGGACTAGAATGAGCACTTGAGTTTGCTACTTATTTACTCACCAATTAGAACAGCTTAACCCCCTGGCAGGACTTCCAAAGCTGAAAAGCACCATTCTTTCAAGGGATGGTCTCTGAAGGCCCAGTGGTTCAAAAGTTACAATATGGTGGATAGTTGGATGGAATAAGTGAGACTCTCCAGATGGTCTTGTTGGGATATGATACGATATTCATTGAATTAGGCCTGAGAACAGTAGGGGAAAGGGTCTCCAAAATAAAATCCACAATTACTCAAAGGTTTTTAAGTATTGAATAAGCAATTACAAAATCATTGGCAATCTGTGAGAGAGCAGTTTTAGTGTGTTGGTAGTATCAGAAGCCAGATTGGAAAGCATTGAGAAGTGAATGAATGGGAAGTAAGGAAACAGATGTAAATTGTATAGGGGTTCATATTGTGTGTGTATGTAGTTTTGCTGTTGTTCTTTATTGATTTTTCAAATAATGGCACACCTGAATATAATTATGGACAGTTGGAAAAGAATCAGAGACTATAGAAAGGTTGATAATTTGAAGTATGGGGAGGATGATGAAAAAGAAAACTTTTCAGATAAGATGAGAATATATAAAGTGAAAATGTGGGTAAGGAATGGTAAAGAAATAAATCATTACTTTGTCAGATGGTAGAATAGATGAGAGTATAAGGAACTATACCCTTAGCTTTTGAGGAACAAAATGAAAGTTTGTTTTTTCCTATATCCATCAATACATTCAAATTCTGGGTCTAAATATTAATTGATCCTTCCTACCTTTCGAGATATCTTTTAATATAATCCATCCACAAATGAAATAGGCTTATTGGTTTTATGTCCTAGCAGACCTATTTTTTCTCTCCTTCTTTCCCTTTATCCTCATTCAGGTCTGATTAGCATTGTTCTCATCTGAATTTCTCAATCTGACTCTGTGCTGATAGGAAGGTGTTTGGGTTTAGCTAATTAAGATAGCTCCAGAGGCTGATGCAGTTTTTTAATGAAAGAACCCTCCTCCCCCAGAAAAAATCATCTGCTTATTAATCATACAGTGAGCTGCAAAGCCCAGAGACCTTCCTACAATTAACTCAGTTGAGACAAGGGTGCTAAATGAAGATTTTACATTAGGCAGCGGCTACCTTTAACTCCCTGGCAGCATCTGAACAAAGTCTTGCAGTGATTCAGTGAGTGCATTTAAAAATAAAAATAAAAATTGCCTCCTAGATTCATGGTTCCTTTGGAGAAGATGATCGCTTCTGACAAAGGGTACAGTCAATCAGCAGACTACAGTAAGAACAATGGATTGGGAATCAGGAAATCACGGATTTAGTCACTATTAGACTAATCCCCAGCTGGATGCTTCTCCCAGTGACTCAGTTTGCTCATCTGTGAAATGAAGCATTTGAACTAGATCTTTAAGAATCCTACCATCTCTGAAATGCTCCATTACTTATGTTCTAACATGATTAGCACAGGGAAAAGAAGGTTGTTTGTTGAACACAATCTTTGTATCCTTGATGAAAAAAAAATTAGTCAAGGAACAGAATTAGAAATGATGGACCCAAAACCCCTACTCAGAGTCCCTACATAAACAACTTGGGCCTTGTGACACACTCTTGCAATACCCAGGGTGTAAGGAAATGTAAGGTTTTTATTTTGTGTACCCTTCCCGCCACCCCCCATTGCCTATTGACTATTCCTTTGACCTCATTTCATAACTCACTCTTGAAAGCAGAAGTCGACCCACATCCAAAAACCCTCCTTAAAAGTTCTCCCATTTTTTGTTTAATCCTCCGTTGGACCTTCCCTTGATATAGCCCACTTTTCTTTTGTATTAATAAACCTTTGTGACTACAAGAGAATTTCTTTCAAGCTGTCTCCAAACCATTTGGAGGGCACATCAGAGGTAAGAAAGTTCCATGGAGCAGAACATAAAAATATTAAATAATAACAAGTTAATATTTGTATAGTATTTTATATACCATATATTTGCTCATTCAACCCTCTGAGACAGATGGTATTATTGCCTTTACTTTTGTCTTGCTTCTGTTTTTGAATCCCCATTTTCTTCTGCCTTTGTTACCTCTATTTCCATTTATATTTCCCTACATTTACATCTCTGGTGAGTTTCTATGGGGGAGACTATTTTATCAAGAGTCCAGACCATCCATGTTCACCACTAACTATACAGATTTTTCCACCTTACCTTTTGCTCTCTATAACCCTTCCCCTTCCTATTTTTGAGGACTTTTTAATATGCTGTCTTATTTACCAAATTAGAATATAAGCTTTTTGAGGGTAAGGGTCATCCTATTATTTTTGGTTTGTATTTTATTGTGAGCAATTAGCACAGTGTCTGGCACATAGTAATTGCTTAATAATTTAAATAAATTGCTTGTAGTCACAGAAATAAAAATGTCTGAGGCAGAATAAAAATTTAAATCTTCCTGACATCAAATCCATCTACTGTTTTAAGTATATTATTACCACAGCATCTTTAGACAATAAAGAGTTTTTGTTGTTGTTTTTATTTTGCTTTTAAAAATTACATATTTTTAGGAAACTGCATTCACTAGGATGGGGCATGCCTTTCATTATTACAGATTACTCTCTCTTATGTGTTCACCAATATTGTGTAACTCTAGCCATTGCTTTTTCATAATTCCTTCCTCAAGGACAATCCCAGTATGCTGGGCACTTTCCTCTACTTTTTTTTTTTCAATTACTCTGAAAGTACGAATACTACAAAATTATGGTAGGAAGATCACAAATTTAGAGTTGGAAAGGGTCACAAAGGTAATTTAATCTAATCCCTTCCTTTTATGTATGTAGACATTGAGGAGGTCCAGAGACTTTAAGTGATTTAATCATGTTCATAGAAGTAGGAAATAGAAGAGTTTGGCTTGAAAACCAAATCCTGTGACTCGAAACCTTGAATTCTGTCCATCATACAATAGTATGATATTAATAGTATGAAATAATAATTTCTTATTCTCACCTCCTTCATGGATCTTATTTTTGAGACTCAATAACAAAGGACCCTTTATAGTTAGAAAGAGACTTTCAAGACTATCTTTCCAATCTGCTCATTTAAGACATGAAGAGAAGACAGAGTAAAAAAATTACCTTTGCAAGGTAATAGAAAAAGAAAGCCAGAATTTCAATACAAACCCTCTGACTCCCACACTGGTGTTTCTTTAATTTCACCACTCTGCTAGGCTCCTATTTTGGTGTCTTCTCTAGAACATCTTGAATGCAAATCTTTTTAAATTTTATACTATTGACTATCTATCAAGGTTTTATATTGCCCTTAGGTTTATTTATAATTTTGATTTTCCTAAGAAAGTTCCTAGTCAGTGAGCCACAATCATACTGTATCATCAAGAGAAGGTTGTCATTAACTAAGTAGGGTTATTATAAAGTCATGTTTTTAATGAAACCCCAAAAGTATAAATCTTCACACCTGACTTTTATTTGGTAGTAACTCAGAGCTTGCATAATATATTACAGTTTCAAGGACTTAAGTTAGAGCAGCAAATAGGTTTGTGAGGTGTTTATAGGAGGGGGGAGCATGTACTTGTATTTTTTGTGAGCTTCATTTTCAAATATGGCTAAAGATAAATTTTGATCCTCACTAGGGTGTATAAATTCCTTTTTTCTACTTTACTTCCAGTAAAATATCACTCTTATTCATGGCATCAACATACAAAGTACTAATTATTAAAATGTGATTGTTTATTAACATATACTTGCATCATCTATAGGGAAGCTAAGTGGCAAAATGAATAGAGTGACAGGTCTGAAGTCAGAAATACTCATCTTCATGAATTCAAATCTGGCCTCAGATAATTACTAGCTATGTGATCCTTTACAACTCACTTTACCCCGTTTGCCTCAGTTTCTTCATCTGTAAAATGAATTGGAGAAAGAAATGGGAAATCATTCCTATATCTTTGACAAAACTTCCAAGTAGGTTACAATGAGTTGGAAATGACTGAAATAACCAAAATAACAACAAAGCCATCATCTGTTCTTAGTTCCCTCCCTTGCCAAAATGTACAGATGATGAAGTATGAACAAAGCCCCAGAAATGATCAGAAACATT
>JAJPUD010007177.1:54747-81711 GCA_023553655.1 Myrmecobius fasciatus | reverse complement strand
GAATATGGTCCCTAAATGAAAAATTCATATACAAGGTTGACTGCCTTTAATTCTTGCATATGTACCATTGCTGAGAGTTTCTCTTTATAGTAAATGAACTTGCATAACAGGGAACTATTACTGAGGTCTCTGTGTATGGAGGGAGAGAAAATATTATTTTCTGATTTGAAATATGCAATCTATTTTCTAATATGCACATTGATATTGTGGGTGTCAAGGCAAGAGTTCTTTAAACCTCTCTCCTAGAGTTTTACCTTTCTCTCTCAATATATATAGATATATCTATGTATCTATTTCATATACACATACATACACAAAGAGAGACAGACAGACAGACAAAGAGAGAGAGCGAGACAGAGAGAGATATATTCCTCCAGCTCCAGTGCCAGTAATCTTTCTACTTTATTATGCTGGTCCTTCATTGATCAGACCAATGGTAAACAATAAATGAATTGAGAGCATCTTCTTTCATTATCACAATAAAATATTTGTCTTTGTTTATGTGGTCTTTTTGAGAAAAAAATAGGATTAATAAGGAAATAAGGATGAAAGCAAACAGAATTTATTAACTGTCTACTGCTACATGCTGGACTCAGTGCTAAACCCTCATAAATAGGATTTCATTTGATGCCCACAACAACTCTGGGTTTTAGAAGCTATTAGTACCTCCGTTTTAAAGGCAAGAAACCTGAAGCAAATAAAAGTTAAATGGCTTGCCCAGTGTCTTATACCTCGTAAGCCTGTGAGGCCAAATTTGAACTTTGTTCTTCCTGAATCCAGGGCCAGTGCTCTATTGATAATTATTTGATATGTATTGTTAGAAATAAATAACAATAATGTTATTGAGAATGAACGTGAATAAGACTTTATAATCATGCTGTTGTTATACCTTCTCATTTAACTTGGGGGATAATGTATTGCTATACAAAGAAAACAACCTAAGGTAGGATGGGTCAAAGAAAGTATCTTTTGTTTTATAATTGTCTTTATCATCTGTAAAAAGAGGAAGCTGACATAGAAAATGAATCCTCTAATCTTGATCATATGTACTATGGAAATTTGAAGAATGGAATGACCATTTCCAATAAGTTCATGGTGACATCAGGGAAGATTTTGCTTGAGGATGACCTTGAAGGATGGTTATTATTCAGATAAATCAGCAGGGGAAAAAATGTATCAGGTTGTATTATATAGTGGTTAGAGCACTGTTCTTAGACTAAAGATCTTGAGTCAAATCTACTTCAGAAATTAATAGTTATGAGACTTTGGAAAAGTCCTGACCTCTCTACATCCCTTTCCTCATCTACAAAATGAGTTTCAGCTTCCTAATCTATAAAAATCACTAACCATACCTAACTTACAGGGTTATTATGAAGTTAAAATGCTAACATTGAATAAATGTCAGTTATCATTATTTTCTTTGAAAAGGTTACTTTTTAATTGTTCCCCAAAATTGTAATTTCATTATTGTTAGAACCAAAAGCAGCTTTTTTAGTGATGGAAAGGTGAAAAAGGGTTGTCTCCATATTTCCTCCCACTTCTTATAGCATCACCAATGGCAGTTTCCTTAAAGCTTTACTTCTTTGCTTTAAGTTCACGTGACTTCAGCTTTTTCCTTCAAGGTTACTGGTCTTTGATTTTGACCCTTTGTTTTATGTCACCTTTGCTAACTGCTTACCCAGTATGATCTCTTGCCTGCTGCACTGTCTCTGGTTTTATCTCCCTTTCCCTTTAGGTAAATTGGTGGCCCAATCTGCTCATCCATTAAAATCTTTCTTCTGTCCAAAACAGGCTGGTTCCTTTTTTTTTCCTTTTGCTAATTAAAATACCCTGGACTATCCTATTTCCCTCCTGGTGAGAATCTCTCCAGAAATCCTGCTGGGCCAAAAACAAGCTGAGCCCCACAATTTTGTATCAGCTAGGGGCAGGCTGGGTTAAAATCACGGCTGATATTGCTGGGAGTTGATTTTCCACTTATAAAAATTGGATATTTTCCATACCTATGTTGCAAAGTATGAAATCTAAGAACTGAAAATAATTGAATAGATTTCTCAAATTCCTATACTTCAATAAAACCTATCCCACAAATACTCTCCTAGCTCTGCTGCTGTCTGATATTGGATTGGTCATTTAACCCTTCTGACCCTGCTTCCTCAGCTTTCAAAATAAAGGAGGTACTAAATGACCTTTGAGGACTCCTCCAGTTCTACATCTATGAGCCAGTTAGGAGACACCTAAAGGTCTCTAGCAGGAGATCTCTCCCTTTATGTAACATGAATAATCAATAGTATGTCTTGTTTCTAAAATAGCTTGCACATTTCATGGCAATGCAAAATGTCGCTTACCCACCCACTGGCAAAATGCATCCCTGGAGCGAAGCATCCCATCAGCTGTCAAGCAGCGGGATCCCATGATGACAACTGCTCTTTACATAAAACTTGAGGGCAAAGTCGGCAATAATGGGATCCAGGAGCTGTGTCACTCTGAGGTATTGAGGCTCTGCTCATCACCACTTGATGAGAAAGGATGTTGCCAGACTGCCAAAAGCAGATTCTGTTGGATGACAGGAAGGGGAACAGGCAGGGAAGAAATAGGGAAATAAAACATCCCAATGATGCCTGATTTGTGGGACAGTTACATTTATGCAAGAGCTTGAACATAATGGCAAAGGCTACAAGTGTCTGGCCAAAGGTGGAAGACTAAGGGAGCAAGGTAAACAAGATCTTTATTCTTCACATATCGATGAAGTATTGTGACTAAAGCAGATTGGGGTAGAGGGAATGTCATTGAATTCTAGTGTCCATCAATTACCAGCTATATGGACAGAGATCAGGGATTCTGCACTTTTTCCCCATGGGACCTCTTTGAATATCCTGTAAAATTTACAAATTTGCCTCAGAACAACATTTAAAAATGCATAATATAAAATACTTAACATTATTAAATAAACCAGTTATATTGAAATGAAGGTATTCGATGTCTTTTTTTTAAAAATTTGCAGATAGATGACAGGAAAGGAAAATGATAAATATTAGAAGGGATGTGGGAAAACTGGGTCATTAATGCATTATTGGCAGAGTTGTGAAATGGTCCAACCATTCCTGAGGGCAATCTGGAACTATGCCCAAAATGCTATAAAATTGTGCATGCCCTTTGACCAACAATGTTACTACGGGTTCTGTATCCAAAGGAAACTATAAAGGAAGGAAAAGGATGCACATGTTCAAAAATGTTTGTAGCAGCTCTTTTTGTGGTAGCAAAGAATTGGAAAATGAGCAGATGCCCATAAATTGGGGAATGGCCGAATAAGTTATGGTAAATGAAGGTAATGAAATATTATTGTTCTAAAAATGATGAACAAGCTGATTTTAGAAAAAAAAAACTTGGGAAGATTTACTTGAACTAATGCTGAGTAAAACAAGCAGAACTAGGAATACATTGTACACAATAATAGGAAGAATGTGTGATGATGGACTATAAAAACTTGGTTCTTCTCAGAGGTTCAGCAATCCAAGGCAATCCCAATAAACTTTGGATAGAAAACACCATCTGCATCCAGAAAGAAAACTATGGAGATTTCGTGTAAATCAACACATACTATGTTCATTTTTTTTTATTTTTTTCTCATGGTTTTTCCAATTTGCTCTGATTTTTTTTTCTTCCAAAGTGATTCATAAAGAAATGTGTTTCTAAAAAGTTAATTTATGTGAATAATCAGAAAAAACAATAAAAATAGAAAAAATGCAGATGCTAGGATAGGAGCCTAGCAGAAAAAGAAAGGCATTATATTATAATAATGAGAGATCTGATTCAAATCTCCAAGATATGGGTTCATGTTTAACTTCTAGGTCATATGGACTCTTTGATATTCTAAAATTCAAAAAAAAATGTTCTTAAGTTGTATTCCCTACACCAATAAAATCATAGGTCCATGCAATTATTTTTGCTTAATGACTAGAAAAAAGCACTTTCTCCCTCTGTTTCAATTTTTCTTTCTTTTTTAATTGAATTTATTACAAGATCCTAATTTTAGAGATGGAAAGGAATTGAGAGGTCATATATTCTAATCCCTTCATGTTACACATGGAAAAACTAGAGTCCACAGAATTTAGTTACTACTGAGGGTCACAGAAAAAATTAATCTCAAGACTGTTTCAAATGCACGTTCTCTGCCTCTATATCCAACAGTCTTCCTATCATACCATGATGCTGTCTTCTTGCCTTTGAAAAAACTTCTCCACAGGTATATTCTCCTTTCTCACCTCCACCCCTAACTCTCTCTCTAAGGGTCAGCTTTAGTGTGAACTCCTATCACAGGCTTTATGGAATTTCTCCAGTCATTAGTATTCCTCTGAACTTTCCATCTACTGTGCCATACTGTCTTTGATATGTACTGACATACTGATTATTTTTGTTTAATGACTTGAAAGTACTTTCTCCCTCTGAGCCTCAGTTTTCCACATTTTTAATTAAATGTTTCATCAACCATTTACCCAGTGGATCAGAAGGCTACTGGTTCTAATAATATATTGGGCTTACTAGGATGATGCTCACATAGTCCATCAATCTATTGCCTTCCACTTTCTCATTATTAGCTCTCCTCTTTCCTCATTGTAAAGAACCTCATTCATAAAACTTCTTTCACAGAATTTTCATTGATGCATGATAACAAATTTGTGCGTGATCACACTCACCATTGTGCTCTTTCTACTGTCCTTGGGCAACCTATCATTTTACTTTTTCTAAACTCATGGTGATGTCACAGATCATAGTCACAGGTTATCACTGGGAGAATATATTTCAAATGAATAAAATTAGAAGCTTAACAGAATAATAGCATCAACTATATCAAGTCTTTTTTACAACTGCAAGAAAATTCTGATTATTGAAAATTTAATATAATTTTTAATGTAATCTAAATCAATCTCTTCCTTTTGCTGCTCAACCTAAGGTATAGTTCGCCTATAACACATACTCAAATATATATGCACACACAAATTGTGACTTTAAAGAAGCCACATGATTAAAGTTCTCTTCTGATAGCTCATTGTGGTCACCCTAAACTCATGAATGCTATGTCAAATTGGTAATAGGCTCTAGCAGATCAAAGAGTCATGGGATCCCAGAAGCACAAAATTAGAGGAGGTTCTCAGGCACTATCTGGTATAATAGATTTTATCCATTTGTGTATGTATCATGGGCCTCTTCAAGACTCTGGTCAAGTTTATCTACATCTTCTTAAGGTAATGATTTTAAATAACCAAAGAAAATAGCAAAGTTCAATTGGAGGTAAGTGCAAATAAAGATCTTTTTTTTCACATCTAAGTTCATCTAAGGTCCTTTAACCTACTTGAAATTTGCCCACAGATTTCAAAAAGTCTAAGAACTCTATGTTAAGAACACCTGATCTAGGCCAACTCATATGGTATTTTTTTTCTTCCTAATATATCTGGTAAACATCATTCAGCCTTTGCTGAATGTGACACAAATTCCCAAAGTGATACATTTGACATAACTGTATTGATTAAATCAAGCATAAATTTGTCTCTGAGAGGCCTGGAGAAACTTGCATGAACCGATGCTGAGTGAAACGAGCAGAATCAGGAGATCATCATACCCAGCAACAACAGTATTACATGATGATCAATTCTGATGGACATGGCTCTCTGCAACAAAGAATTGTCTCAAACCAGTTCCAGTTGTTCACTGAAGAAAACCATATACACCCAGAGAGAGGGAAATGAAACATGGACCACAACGTAACATTTTCATGATCTCTATTGATATTTGCTTGCATTGTGTTGCCTTTCTCTGATTCTTTTTTTTTTCTTGTAGATAGGAGTTTTCTTGCATAACTTCTCAAGCATTTCAACATTATTAACATGTAGTGGACTTCCTGCCATCTAGGGGAGGGGAGGGGACTGGGGGTAAAATTTGTAATGGAAAGCTTTGTAAAGATCAATGTTGGGGAACTACCCATACATATGTTATACAAATAAAAAGCTTTAATAAAAAAAATAAATAAAAAGGCAAGCCCAATTAAAAAAATAAATAAATAAATTTGTCTCTGAAAAGACCACCCATTGCTCATACTCCTGTCTTTTGAGGATAAATAGAATATGATTAATACTACTAGAATATGTACATCCTTCAACTATTTAAAAATAGTTATGATAACCCTGATAATTCTTTTCCCAGGCTAAACACTCCTCATTTCCTTAACTTCTCCTTATATGAAAAACATGAGTTGAAGATCTTTCATCATCTGAAGAAATTTTTCCTAGAAAAATATGTGCTGAAAAAGAATAAAATTATATTCTTATTCTAACCAAAGGGGTTTGAATCTTTAAGTAAAAAAGACATTATTCTTTCACTTAGCCCATTGTGCTTCAAGCTAGAGGAAATTGAGAAATAAATGAAAAAAAATAATTGTCATTGAAAAGTTTATTGTGAAGTAGGAGTGAAAATATAAATATGTATTACTACCTTAAGTCACATTTCAGTTTATAAGATTTATGTCAATTTCTATAGGAATGCTGTGGAGAAAAAATTCCCATCTTCTTTGGAAAGCAGGAGAACCAAAGAAATCATTGTTCAGAAGTAGGCATTAGATTTAGAAACTGAATGATGGGGAGTATTTCTATAGTCACAAATTGAAGGATGAGAAGGCATTGGCTAAACCAAGTCTGAGCAAGAGACAAAAATTTGGGGAATGATGTCAATTAGAAGATTGCCTAATTATTAGTTTCTTCTCCTAGCTAAACGTGTATTCAACCATGTTCATCCTTACTTTGTTGACTTTCTATAGATGCTTGAGAGTAAAACTTTGTTTTCAATTATTACCTTCCATAATTTATGTTAATCTATGAGGAATTATTCACTGCTGGGCAAAACAGAAATGGGAATCTAAGGTTTATTATTCTCTGACCTGGTGCCCACTCCTCTCCCCACACTACACATATTTCTCATGCCCATTGATGGAATATTATACAAGAGTCAGGCTATAATTCCCTGGTCATATAAAGACAATGCCCACAGGGTGACATGTTTTAGAGATGATAAAGGATGCAGGGATGCTATACTACAAGGAAAAGAAGTAGAAAATTAGTATTATCCCAAAGAGATCCTGCTTGTGCTTAATTTGAGGTCAGCCTTTCCAATGGACTATTTCTGACTTTTCTCTTATCCTTATAATCTTGCTGCAGGTAGAATGAAATTTAAATCATTAGGCTACCAGAAAGGTATCCTGGGGTGACTAATTCCTACCAGTATTCTTTGTTCTAAATTTCTCCTCTTATCTCCATCTCTGTCTCTGCCTCTGCCTATTTCTGTCTCTGTTTCTCTTTTTGTCTCTATCTCTGCCTCTCTCTCTTGTCTTTGTTTTTTTTTTTCTCTCTGTGTCTCGTCTCTCTCTGTCTTTGTCTTTCTATGTGTCTCTGTGTCTTTCTGTCTCTGTCTGTCTCTGATTCTGACTGTATGTCTCTCTCTCTCTTTCTCTCTCTCTTTCTGTCCCTTTTTGTCTAACTCTTTCTTCCTCCCATACTTTTTCCAAGGTGATATATGTATAATCTAGATGGAAGTGGAAGGTAGTAATGCATTATAAGTTACTAACCTATTTTTTTTTGTGGAAATCTCTCTTTCCTGGAGAAAAATAGGAGAGGAAAAGAATCATATATAAACTGTAACCACATCAAATCCCAGAGCATGCTAAATACCCACTTATCACCTTGAGCCTCAATCTTTATCAGTACAATGAATAAGTTAGAATAAATTACCTCTTTGGTCCCTTCTTCCTCAAGGTCTATGATCTTACAATCCCTTTTAGCTATGATAGAATCTATGTACTCAGATCTATCAGAGATTTCAGTTGGAAAGGACTTTAGAGACAATTTTACTCAATCCCTACATTTTACAGATTAAGAAACTGTCAGAGATGCTGGATATGTTACTTGGTTTAACTCTTTTTTCTTTGTTACAAGAAAAATGACCAATAAGTAAAAACCAAATGCATCAATAAAATTCAAAACAAACAAACAAACAATTAAAATGGAAATGTAAGCTGGCCAAGGCAGGCTAACTGACAAGTAGATTCTGGGACAGAGCCATGTCACTAACAGAGAAATAAGGTTTGGTAGAGAGGCTAAGCTGAACTGACTCTTAGAACAGACCCTAAAGCAGGTGCAATGTAACACATGTAAATGGTATCACTTCCCACCAATTGGTTATAACATAAGGACACACTGAAGCCAGACTTCCAATGAGGGGGCACAGCTGTAGAATTCTGGAAAGCAACAACAATTAGATGGATCAGGCTGGCACAGGGTACATAAGCAGTGGGAATAGGCAGTTTGGGAGGTATACATGCTTACCATGGCAGCATTCTAGGAATAGTAAATATTTTTCTTTATATTCATGATGCAAAAGGATTTTGAAAAGCTAAGATGTTGATAAAAATGAAATGTGATGAAATTTAAGAGGCATGAATTTAAAGTCTTACCCTTTTGTTTAAAAACAAACATATTCAGTTTTTCAGGGATAAGATGAGGGACCTAGATAGTAACCCATCTGAACAAAAGATATGGTAATTTGAGTGGATTTTAAGCTTAAATTAATCAATATATACTATAGTTTCCAAAAAAAACCTAAATGCAATATTGAGTTTATTGAGTTACTTTAAAGAAAGCATAGTATCAAATCTAAAGAACTATTGTTCCATTTTATATTCTCTTCTCTGATCATTATCTTGAATAATAAACTCCTTATTGGACACTTTCTATTGGATGCTCTAACTGAAGGAAAAGTAAATAAGTAAAATCACAAAAACAACTTGCACAATGACTAAAATATTGAAAATGTAAAGTACATCAACAACCACAAAAAATCAAAACTGAAGGCTGTAAAATTTTTAAAGAAGAGATTTTAAAAAGGATTCCTTTCCCTTCTTTGCTAAGGTGGCTCCCATATATGTGAAATACTATATATATTGCCAGATTTTGGTAATATTTTGGTTCAGCTCCTTCAACTTTTTTTTTAATTCTCTGTGATAAAGGATGCCTTTAGAAGGAGTAAGGAGGATGTAGCATAACCATAATCAAAATATTGACAAAGATACTCTAGAATTTGTATAACATTTAAAAAGATATAAAATAAATTTATTTTGATAAAAAAGGATGCCCCATAAACATCCTACCAACTTGTCTAAAACAAAACTTAATAACTTCCCCCAAATTTGTCTCTTCTGAACTTTCCAATTTTTGTATAAAGAAACAGCATTCTTCTGGTCACCCATGTTCTCAACCTCTACCCTTTGATGACTCACTTTCCTATTTTCAATCACCCTCTTAATCGACAGTGTGTTTAACTGTACATTGCATTTCTTATATAAGACCCATTCTCTCCACTAGCTCAGGCATAATAGTAAGGCCATCCCCCCATTAATTCTATTACCAAAGGCTCATAATTGGTTCTCCAGTCTCTGATATCTCCCAATTCCTATGCATCATTCATTTAGCTACCAAAATAATTTTCTTAAAGTCCAGGTCTAATCCTATTAGTCTTCACTGCAAGCCCTCTTGATAAGCCCCAGTATTTCCCTTTTATTTCTAGAATCAGATAAAAACTCATATTTGTCATTTAAAACCCTTTGAAGTTTTCCTCCAACCATTTCCAGCATTGTTATGGATTACCTTTATGGTATAGATAAATTGGACTTCTGACTATTCTTTATAAAGGGGATTCTATTTCTTTATTTTTTAAATCTTTTTTGTTTCATATTTCCCAGTTACATATAAAATAATTTTAATAATCTTTTTTATTTTTAGTTTCAAATTTTATCTTTTTTCTCCTACTCCTCTGCCCACTTTGAGAAAGCAAGTAAGCACTGTGATTTTGATTATATGGTGAGGTCAGAGTTATTCCATTTCTATGCCTTTATACAAGCTGCTATTTTGCCTGGAACACTCCCTCCTCATCTCTGCTTCTTAGGATACCTAGTTTCCTTCAAATCTCATCTTAAGCACCACTTTATTTTTTTTCCTCAATATTATTTTATTTTTTCCCAAATACATGTAAATATCATTTTCATATCATTTTCAATAGTCATTTTCGTAAGACTTTGTGTTCCAATTTTTTCCTAACCTTCCTTACCTGGTGTTTCCCCAAGACAGCAGACAATCTGAAATAAGTTATATATCCACAATCCTTTTATTTTTGTTTTTTATTGTAGTGCTTATTTATTTTTAATACACATTGCTTTATGAATCGTGTTGGGAGAGAAAAATCAGAACAAAGGGGAAAAACCATGGGAGAGAGAAAAAAAAACAGAAAAAAGAAGTGAACATATGTGTTGATTTACATTAAACTCCTTAGTTCTTTTTCTAGATGTATATGGTATTTTCTATCCAAAGTTATTGGAATTGCTTTGAATCACTGAACTGTTAAGAAGAACCAAGCCTTTCATAGTTGGTCATTGCACATTCTTGCTGTTATTATGTACAATGTACTCCTGGTTCTGACACAAACCTTTTAAACATATTTCCACTGTGTGACCTTGGGCAAGTCACTTAACCCCAATTGCCTCAGCAAAAAAGCAAAAAAACACATTTCCATATTTGTCATGTTGTACAAAAAAAGTCAGACCAAAAATAAAAAAAACTTTCAAACAAAAAGAAAAAGGTGAAAATACTATGCTTCAATCCATATTCAGTCTCCAAAGTCCTCTCTCTGGATGTGGATGGCATTTTCCATCCCAAGTCTGGTGGAATTTTTGTAGATCACTGCTTTCCTAAGAATAGCTAAGACCATCACAGTTGATCATCACATAATCTTCTTGTTATTGTGTACAATGTTCTTCTGGTTTTTCTCACTTCCCTCACCATAAATTCATGTTAGTCTTTCCAGGTTTCTAAATGAGGTCTTCTGATCCCTCCAGATGTTAATGTGTCCAAAAGTTGTGTGTTTACACACACACATATATATATGTATATATATACATACATGTATAGACACATACATCTATTCACGTGTTTTATCTCCTCTGCTAGAATGTGAGTTTCCTGAGGTCCATTAAGATTTCATTGTTTTCCATTTATATTCAGTTCCTAACACAGCACCCAGAACATTATATGAAATTCACACTTAATGCTTAATGATGGAATATTGTTCTGACAACCATATTTAGAAAGAAGTATTGATAAGCTACAGTATGAAAAAGAGGACAATGGGACTCATGGAAGGACTTGATAAACAAGTTTAAGAAATTAGAGATAGGTAGACTAGACAAAAAATATTTTGGGGGTCAAAGGAAATCATGTCACAAGTATTTTAAGGATTATGATATGGAAGAGTGGTTATATTTTGCTTGGACCCAAAGAGAAGGAGTGGGGATAAAGCATGGAAGCCACATAGAGATAAATTTAGGCTTGGCATCAGAGAAAGACTTCCCAACAGTTGGAGCATTTTAAAGATGGAATTGATTTCTACACACTGGCATAGCTGTTTTACAACAATCAGGGCTAGAACTCAGGTACCTTCATTTCCATCCCAATGCTTCTCCATCACTTAGCTAATGCTCATCTCTTCCATTTTGCCAAAAGTATCATTCCAGTCACATGCTACACTCTTGCCTTTTGCTTCTGTTTAGCTGATAATTATATTCTTGCAATCAACAATCATTCATCAACAATCATTCAGCATGCTATGTGCACCCTGCACAAGGTATCAGGTTTGGTTTATAACTTTTTAAAAAGTCTTCCTGTCTTCCCTTCATTCTTCATGCATCTCTCTAGCAAGTCATTTCTTATTACATCTTCCTGCCACATGTCACAAGGACACTGTTGAACCATGCTCTGTTACTTAGCATTGTTTATGGATTATTAACATGTTCTTGTTTTTCTTAAATATTAGGATAAGGAAATGAATTCAACTATCACTGACTTTTTTCAGACCTATTTTTAAAATGATAACTAGTGACCATTCTATCTCTAGAAACATATTTTTTGTTGATTCATGTTTTCTATCACTTTTTTCATTTCCTGCTTCATTCTGCTCTCTATACTTACCTGCCACCTAACCTGGCAAGCCTTTTGAGAGAGCCTGCTAATTAAAGCAATGTTTACTAATGAAAAGGGGAAGAAACATTTCTAAACAAGCCTATCTTTTCTTCTTCTTATAATGTTTCCATGACTCATAATTCAGTAAGATAAACTTGAACTATGTGATAATTTTGAAAATTTCATCTTTCATTTTTTATTTTCATTATTATTCTTGCTTTGAAGTTGATTATACAATATAGTATATTTATATAATAATATATTGAGTATATTGAGTATATTAAGTATACATTAATATATAATTACATAAAATATGTTAATTGTAATATAATATTAATTATTAACATAATAATTAAATTATGTTATGATATTTTATATTAAGGAATAAATATAACATAAAATTAATATAATATATTGGAATGATGTTAATTCAGAGAAAACCAGATTCATAACTGTTCAAGGAACTAGAAAGAGAAAAGGATAAAGGGACTTTAAAATTCATTTGGAGTCCTTTATAATACAATCATTGTCTTATACAAATGAGTGTTAATGCATAACCCTAGATTCACAAAACTTTAGAGTTTGAAGGGACCTAAGCAATTACCATGTCCAACCTCCTCATTTTATTAATGAAGAAAGAGAGTCAAATAGGGTTAATGACTTGCCTAAAGTCATTTAATGACAGTTCTGAACTTTTTCTGACCTCCGGGCTCATATCTCCAACTTTGGGAGAAATTTTTATTAACATCACCAATCAACTTTATTTAATCAAGAATCTCCCATTTTAGCAACTAGGTGACAATGCTTAGATCCTTCCCCATGAACTCTTTGTCTACCTGAGAAGCCACTATTTCTAATGACAGGTTCTTGGGCCAGGTAGAAATTCCCCACTGTTGTCAGTAGCTCTGGCAGATGATGGGCTCTAAACCATTCCCTGCCTGCAAAATGAATGGGTTGTTTGACAGAGATTAGTATGTACTGTCGACTGGCCAATTGAATGGTGGAGAGAAGAATATTTGTCAGCTGGGGTTCTATAACTTCAACTTGGTGCTTGCTGGGAAGCAGAGATTCATCCTCCCCTAAGTATAACCTGATTGAGAATAAAAATTAACGGGAAGACAGAAGCTTTGCACACTTCCCTTCACTCAATTTCAGAATTCTTTTATAGGTTCTCGGTCTTTGGGTGTCAGGGTCCCCAGGTCTCTGACATATATTCCTTGGAGAATAGAGAAGGTCTTGGTGTTTACATGGAAACACCTGCCTCTAATCTCCTGAACATTCTTGGGTGTATGCTGTGCCAAAGCATAGGCAGTTGAGTGCAAAGTACAATTCTTTCTCAGGGAAATAGAGGAAAGAATGAGAAAAAATACACAAATTAAAGTTCTAAAAAAATTCCCAGAACTCTACATCTTTTTTTTTTTCTGTGAGCTGCTGAAGAGCAGAGGCTTTTTTGTTTTGTTTTGTTTTATTTTCCTTTGTATCTCAAGCTTTTAGCATAATGCTTGCCATGTAGAACTGATTAATGAATACTAGTTGAATGGCTGAGGAAAACTCTTATCTGGGTTTCTTGCTCTCTCCACTCCTAAAACCCAAAGCTCTACTCCCCTATTATAATGATCTGGCTTAAGTACAAGCCTAAAGGTTTGGGTTCTCCTTCCATGGCTGTCTATGGGCAACACAGATTAGAAAAAAAGACTGGAACCCTTTTTTTGGGGGGGTGGTTATTAACAACAGCTGTGGCCTTCATATCCCATGAATCAACTGCACAATTGATTATATATTTGGTTGTGTGACAGTTGTATCTACTTTGTTAACTTTCTCCTCTTCCTTTCCAAGTTGTATTTGTTTCACAATGTTTAAAACAACAACACCAACAACAAAAACAAACAAACAAAAAAGGTTGCCAATATTAGCCATAGTGCCTTTGGTAGATGTGATCATGTCCAAATGCCAATGTGTAGCAAGCATCTTCCTTACCAACTTTTAGGATCCATGGGATTCTTCATAGTCTGATCTTGTTGTGTTATAGATTTGCAAAGAACTCTTCCCAACTTTTTTTCTTATTTTCTTTCTTTTTTTTATTAAAGCCTTTTATTTGTAAAACATATGTATGGGTAATTTTTCAACACTGACCCTTACAAAGCTTTCCATTACAAATTTTTCCCACCTAGTCCTAACCCCTCCCCTAGATGGCAGGAAGTCCGCTACATGTTAATTATATTAAAATACTCGACAAGTTGAATATGTGTATACATATTTTTACATTTATCTTTCTGTGCAAGAAAAGTCGGATCTACAAAAAAAAAATCTGGGAAGGGAAGCAATGCAAGCAAACATCAATAGAGAGCATGAAAATGTTCTGTTGTAGTCCACATTTCATATCCCCCTCTCTAGGGGTATATGGCTTTCTTCACTGAACTTATTATTTTTTATTATTATGTAAAATATAGGATTATAACATTCTAAACTGTTACAGAATCTTGGGGCATAAAACAGAGAATAGAATTGTTGTTAAGTATCTTAAGGGATATCTGAGTATAGCATGCTGATTTTGAAGAAATTATATCCTGAGAAAATTAAGGGGCATGTCTAAGATAATAGAGATATATTAAAAAAAAACTTGGCCCCAAAACATATTACATACATTCCAATCCCTGTGCTTTTTTTCTCATATTATTTTCTTTTTTAAAAAAAAACTTATTTAATATTTTATTTTTCCCAACTATCTGTAAAAACAATTTAACCATTTTTTTCAAATTTTGAGTTTCAAATTCTCTCCCTCTGTTCTCATTCCCTCTAATTGAAAAGGCAAGCAACTTGATATGAGTTATACATGTGCAATCATGCAAAATACATTGTCATGCAAGTCATTCTGTGAAAGAAAATACAGGTCAAAAAACCTAAGAAATATAAAGGAAAAGCATCTTTGATAGCCATTCAAGCTCTACCAGCTCTTTTATTGAAGATGAACAGAGCATTTCATCATAAGTCCAATAGAATTGTCTTAGATCAGTGTATTACTAAAATAATTAAGCTCTTCAAAATAAATCATCATATGCTGAGTGAAATGAGCAGAACCAGGAGATCATTATACACAGCAACAACAATACTATATGATGATCAATTCTGATGGACATGGCTCTCTGCAACAATGAAATGTTTCAAACCACTTCCAATTGTTCAGTGAAGAAAGCCATATACACCCAGAGAGAGGGATGTGAAATGTGGACCACAACATAACATTCTCTTACTCTTGATTGATGTTTGCTTACATTGTGTTTCCTTTATCTGATATGTCTTCTGTGTAGATACAATTTTTCTTGCACAACAATGATAAGTTTGGAAATATGTATACATATATTCAAATTGCCAAGTATTTTAACATATTTAACATGTAGTGGATATCCTGCCATCTAGGGGAGGGGTGGGGAGTTGGGGGGAAAATCTGTAACAGACAGCTATGTAAGGGTTAATGTTGAAGAATTACCCATACATATGTTTTTCAAATAAAATAAAATTTAAAAAAATAAATAAATCATCATTTAACATTGCTGTTACTGTATACAATGATTTCCTGGTTCTGTTGATTTCGCTTTCCATCAGTTTACCTAAGTCTTTCCATGTTTCTTCTGAGAGCATCCAGATCATCATTTCTTAAAGCATAATAGTATTCCATCATAATCATATGCAGAAACTTTATCAGTCATTCCCCAATTAATGGACATCCCTTCAATTTCCAATTCTTTGCCACCACTAAAAGGGCTACTATAAATATTTTTGTACACATACCTCCTTGTTCTTTTTTTAATCTCTGTTTGGGATACAGATTTAGGGTATTTCTTTGTCAAAGGGTTCTCATGTTATAGAAAATAGAAGCCTCTTCCCCTTTCCTAATTCATTTAGTCTGTTCAAATACTTTTGATTATTTAAGTTTTGGGTTAAAAGACACCTTTTCTATAGGATTTTCCCTAATCTTTCTAGGTCAATGATGATTCTTCCCTTCCTGAATATCATATACCATTTGGTTTTTCCTACAATTGTCATGCAGTAATTTTGTTCAGTATTGTAACTTGTGGCAAATTCTCTTAATTGATTATGAATTGTATAATGTCCATAATCAATTGTTATTTAATGTTTGCATATTCCTCCAGGCTTAGTAAATTATATAGAATAGTAAATTGCATAGATTCAAAAGATGTAGGTTTAATTGCCATTTCTGATGACTGCTATATGTCCAACCAAGGACAAGTCACTTAACTACCATTATGTTTGGACGCAAAAGTCAGTATCCAAAGTTATGAAATGAGGAAGAAAGCAAATTTTCTCTGTTATTACTTTCAGCTCTGTATCTGATTACAAGAAGAACTAGAGCTCATTTACCTTGTCTCAGTTCAGTGCTCTGTACCCTGGGAAATGGTTGTGTGACTATAAAATGATGATTTAGGTATTGTTTTTTTTCTGCTTGAATTAAATAGCTTATTATTTCTAAATGCTGCATGGATTTTGTATGTTATTTAAAGGAAAATAGTAGAGTCACTTTTTAAGCATATGTTTCACTGTTCTAGTGACAAGTAGTTTTATAGTAATAAAGTTTGAACTTCCAACCTATGAGGAGTTGCATCTTTTTAATGATTTACAATTGATTCTTTTGCCAATGTGAATAAAAACAGGATATACATTTTTGCATGTTTGGTGGCCTAGTTTCTAAGACTGAATAGTTTGCAGGAATCTGGAACAAATTCAGAATAGCCTTTCAATATTCATTCATTGAATTTATTGGATAGACATTTCACAGAATCCCAATATACAATTTAGTCTAGACTAAATTGGAAAAAAAAACATTATCTCACATATGCAACAGTAAGTCAGGTTGTTCTTGATGCCCATCAGTGAATGAAAAGCCATTTTCTTCTAGGCACTCCTAATTGAAATTACTCATGACCCCATTTTGCCAGAATTTTTTTTACATGACCCTGAATATATAAGTATATAAAATACATATACAAGAAGGCAGAGCCAAGATGGCAGAGTAAAGCAGGAACTCATCCAACCTCTCCCCCAAACTGCTCCAAATTGCTTTAAATAATGACTCTAAACAGATTTTAGAGTATCAGAATACCTAAAAGACAAAGTAGAACATTTTTCAGCTGAAGACAACTTAGAAGGCCAGCAGGAAAGGTCTGTGGTACCAGGGTGGGAGTCCAATGTGCAGCTCTGCTGCAGGCCACATCAGCACAGCCCTGACTCCAACCCCAGCAGCCCCAGGGTCAGCAAAGCAGGACTCTGTTGCTTTAGCATACTAAATGTTACAGCTACACTGGGGTAAGGAAACTCCTGACTGTTCCAGGGCAGAAAAGACAGCTTCTGCTCAGATCCCTAGAAAGAGCTCTAAAAACAGCTAAAGTTTGGGACAGGCCACCCTCCACCTTGGAAACAGAGCCCAACTTTAACAGAATTAAAAGTTGAGTATTAGGCTAGAAAAATGGGCAGACAACAGAAAAAGATTCCGACCATAGAAATTTACTATGATGACAAGGAAGATCAAAACACACATTCAGAAGATAACAAAGTCAAAGCTTCTAGATCCAAAAGTTCCATGAAAAATAAGAATTTTTCCCAGGCTATGGAAGAGATCAAAAGAAAATTTGAAAATCAAGTAAGAGATAAAGGAAAAATTCAGAAAAGAATTAAGAGTGGTACAAAAAAAGCTAATGAAAATCTTTAAAAAAACAAAATTAGTCAAATAAGAAAAGAGGGAGAAAAGCTCACTGAGGAAAATAAGTCCTTAAAAAATAGCTAAGGGAAGTGAGTGGTTTTATGAGAAATCAAGATACAGTAAAGCAAAACAAAAAAAGTTTAAAAATATGAAATATCTCATTGGAAAAACAACTGACCTAGAAAAATAAGGTAAGAGAGATAATACTAAAATTATTGGCCTGCCTGAAAGTTATGATAAAAAGAAAGAACGTGGACATCATCTTTCAAGAAATTACCAAAGGAAACTATCCTAATATTCTAGAAAAAGAAGGTAAAATATAAATTGAAAGAATCCACTGATACCCTCCTGAAAGAGATACCAAGATGAAAACTCCCAGGAGTAGTATATCCAAATTCTAGAACTCCCATGTGAAAGAGAAAATATTGCAAGCTTCCAGAAAAGAAACAATCCAAGTATAGTAGAGCCAAATTCAGGATAGCACAAAATTTGGCAGCTTCAACAATAATGGACTGAAGGACTGGGAATATGATATTCTGGAGAGCAATGGAGCTAGGATTACAACCAAGTATCACCTACCCAGAAAAATTGAGTGTAATTGACTATAATCCAGAGGAAAAGTGGAATTCAGTGAAATAGAGGATTTTTACATATTCATGATGAAAAGACTAGAGCAAAATAAATAAATTCATTTTCAAATATAGGATTCTGGGGAAGCATAAGGGGGTAAGCAGGAAAGGGATATCATAATGCACTTAATAAGGCTTATGAATTTACATTCCTACATAGGAGTATGATACTCATAACTCAGAACTTTTGCATTATTAGGTCAATTAGAAAGAGCACACACATACACACACACACACACACACACATATATATATATATGGAGAGAGAGAGAGAGAGAGAGAGAGAGAGCACAAATGTGAGTTGAATTTGAAGGGATAATACCTTTAAAAATGAAATTAAAGGGTGAGAAAGGAATGTACTAGGAGAAAGGGAAAGGGAGAAGTGGAGTAGTATGAATTATCTTCCATAAAAAGAGACATGAAAAAACTTCTGTACTGGAGGGGAAGAAAGGGAAGACAAGGTGAGTGAGTGAGTAAGTTACTCTCATCAAAATTGATTCAAAGAGAACAAAAAATACACAATCAATATGGGTATTGAAATTTATCTTACCAAGCAGGAAGGTAGGAAAAGAATGGGAAATAGGAAGGGGGAAGGTGATAGAAGAAAGGGTATTTCAAAAGAGGGGATTTGTCAGTAGCAAAATACTTTTGAGGATGGGCAAGGTGAAAGAAAAGAAAGAATATAATAAATGGGAGGAAATGCAGTTAGCTATAGTAATTGTAAAAAGAATTTTGATGCAAGTTTCTCTAATAAGACTTCATTTCTCAAACATAGAGGGAACTGAGTCAAATTTATTTTTTAAAAAAAGCAATGACCCAATTCATAAATGATCAAAAGATATTATCTGTGCACAAAGGGCTATAAATACATGCATATTTTCTGATTTAGTGCTATTACTGGGCATGAATTCCAAAAGAATTTCTTTTTAAATAGGAAAAAGGACCAATATATACAAAAAATATTTTCTTCCCAGGGAAAAAATGGAAATTTAGGAGATGTTCATCAATTAGAGAATAGCTGAATAAATTGTGTTATGTGTTTCTGATTTAATATTATTGTTCTATAAGAAATGATGAACAGGATGAACTCAGAAAAAAAAACTAGAAAGTCTTCCATGTACTCAAGAAAAGTGAAATGTACTGTATACAAGTAATAGCAATGTTCTAGGATGATCATCTCTAAATGACTTTGCTATTCTCAGGGCTACAATGATCCAAGACTACTCTGAAGGACTTATGATGAAAAATCCTATCCATATTCACAGAAGGAGCTGATTGTGTTTGAATACAGATGGAAGTATTCTCTTTTCCTGTCTTTTTAAATTTTATTTTATTTTTCTTGTTTTATTTTGTTTTTAGGGTAAAAGATTAGATAGATAGAAAGATACATATATATGTATATATATATATATATATTTAGAACTTTTATAGAAATGTTTTGTATATCTTCACATTGGTTTTCTTAATGAGATAGGAGGTGGGGATAAGAGAGAGAATTGGGAACTCAAAAATTAAAAAAAAACAAATGTAAAAACCTTTTTAAAATGTAAGTGGAGGAAATATTAAATAAATAAATGAACAAATAAGGACAATGAGCTTTTGGCATATTATACAATGTGCCTAGGGTCACAAAGATAGGTCATTTCTGAAACAGAATTTGATATCTCTGATGTCAATGCTAGTAAGCTTTCTGTATTACCACAGATCTTCTTATAATGTGGTTACCATATGTAAATGTAATACTTCAGACGTGGTCTTTCGAGGAAATAGTACAGTGAAGCTTTCACAACATTACTGATGAGCAATATGCCTTCAAATAAAAATTAAGGTCACATTAGATTTCTAGGAGGCAATTTCAGCATGTTGTCTCTAATAAAATTGACTATTCACTAAAATCCACAGATCCCTTGCCCTCCTCTATCTTAATAAGTAGGAATTACATTTATTCATGCTGGATTTCATTCTAGCTGATTTGACACAATATTTTAATTTGCCAAGACTTGTTAAAAATTAATTTATTTAATATTTTCCCCAAGTTACATTCAAAACAATTTTATTTTACATTTGTTTTTAAGATTTTTGAGTTTTAAGTTCTCTTTCTTATCCCAATCCACAATTAAGAAACCACATGCGATGTCAAGTTGTGAAAGAAAGCATAGATCTACCATCCTAATGACAATAAAAACCCTCAAGAAAAAATTAAGTGAAAAAGAAAGACAGAGATGGAAAGAGAGAAACAGAGAATGTTTCGATACTATCAGTTCCTTCTCTGGATATGGATAGGATTTTTCATCATAAATCCTTCAGAGTAGTCATGAATGATAGTACTACTGAGAAGAATAAAGTCATTTACATTTGGTCAGCCCAGATCATTGCTTCATTGCTATTACTTTGTATACAGTGTATTTCATTTTGTTCATGGAGGACTTTCCAGGTTTTTTTCTTTTTACCTGAGAGTGTCCTGCTCATCATTTCCCAGAGAACAATAATAATCCATCACAAACATATACCACAGTTTATTGAGCCTTTCCCCAATTGATGGGTATCCCCTCAACTACAATTTTTTCCCTGCGAAAAGAGCTGCTATGAATATTTTTGGTACACATTAGTCATTTTTCTTTTTATCAGGTTTTTTTTCTGAAAGTGGCCAAGTAATGGTGTTGTTAGGTCAAAAGATAAGCATGAATTTGCAGCCTTTTGGGCACAGATCATATGCTTTGATCATTTATCAATTGAGGCATGGATCTTTATTTTTTATAAATTTGAATCAGTTTCCTCTGTTTGAAAAATGAGGCTTTATTAGGAAAACTTGCTTGGAAAATGTTTTTACAATTACAATTGCTAATTATATTTTTCCTCTCCACTTATTCTCTCTCTCTTTTTATTCTGTCCCTCCTCAAAACTGGTTTACTAGTGAGCACTCCCTCTCCCAATATGTCCTCTTTTTTATCACCTTCCCCACCTAGCCATATTCCATTCCTTTCCTATTTTCTTGCAGGGCAAGATAAATTTCTATACCTCCATTGAGTATGTATGTTATTTCTTGAGTCAGTTCTTTTGAGACAAAGGTTCACTCACCCACTCTCATCCTCCTCTCTTCCCCTCCATTGTAAAAGCTTTTTCTTGGCTCTTTTTTAAGGCAGATAATTAATGTCATTCCACTTCTCCCCTTCTCTTTCTCAATTGAGGTATGGCTCTTATTTTTTTATAAAGTTTTATGAAGTTCCCTGTGTTTGAGAAATGAGGCCTTATCAAATAAACTTGCTAAAATAAATTTCTTTTTTATAATTACTATTGCTGATTTTATCTTCCCACATTTATTATCTCTCTCCTTTCACCCTGTCCCTCTTCAAAAGTGTTTTGCTACTGACATCTCCCTCCCTCTATATACGCTCTCTTTTATCACCCTCCACTCTTTCCCATATGCTACTGTTCTCCTATTTTCCTGCAGAGTAAGATAGATTTCTATACCCCTATAGAGTATGTATGTTATTTCCTATTTGAACCAATTCTGATAAAAATAATGTTCACTCACTCATCCTCTCCTTTCCCCTCTTCCCTTCTACTGGAAAAGCTTTTTCTTGCCTCTTTTTTAATAATAGATAAAATATTCCTCTTCTTCCTTTATCTTTCTCCCAGTACATTATTCTTTAACCTTTTAATTTCATCATTGTTTTAAAAGATATTATCTCTTCATATTCAACTCATATCCATGCCCTCTATCTATGTAACTCCTTCTAACTGCCATAATAATGAGAATTTTCTAATGAGTTATAAAGATCATTTTCCCATGTAGGAATGTAAACAGATAAACCTTATTAAGTGCCTTATGATAGCACTTTCCAGATTACCTCCTACTGCTTCTCCAGAGTCCTGTATTTGAAAATCAAATTTTCCATTCAGCTCTAGTCTTTTCATCAGGAACATCTGAAAATCCTCCATTTCATTTAATGACTACCTTTTCCTCTGAAGGATTATACTCAGTTTTGCTGGATTCTTGATTGTAATCCTAGCTACATTGCTCTCTGGAATATCATATTCTAAGCCCTCTAAGCTGCTAAATCTTTATCCTGACTGTGGCTCCACTATACTTGAATTGTTTCTTTCTGAATGCTTGCAATATTTTCTCTTTGACCCTGGATTTCCAAAATTTGGCTATAATTTCCTGGGAGTTTTTATTTCTGGATCTCTTTAAGGAGGTGATTGGTAGATTCTTTCCATTTCTATTTCTCTCTGGTTCTAGATCAGGACAGTTTTCCTTGATAATTTCTTAAAAGAAGATGTTCAGGCTCTTTTTTTGATCATGACTTTCAGGTAGACCAATAATTTTTAAATTATCTCTCCTGGATCTATTTTCCAGGTCAGTTGTTTTCCCAATGAGATAGTTCACATTTTTTTTAAATTTTCCCTCTTTTTTTGGTTTTGCTTTATTGTATCTTGTTTTCTCATCAAGTTATTAGTTTTCATCTGCCCAATTCCATTTTTTAAGGAATTATTTTCCTCAGTGAGCTTTTGTACCTCCTTTCCCAATTGACCAATTTTGTTTTATCCTGAGCTCAATTCTTATTTTTCTTGTAGGTTTTGGATGTAGGAGCTTTGACTTTTTATCATCTTCTGAATATGTTTTGATTCTCCTTGTCACCATAATAACTTTCATGGGTCAGAAACTTTTTTTTTTCATTTTCTGCTTATTTCCTAGCCAATTCTCAGCTTTTAGCTCTTTGTTAATACAGGGCTCTGTTTCCTGGATATAGGGTGCATAATACCAAACTTCAAGGGTTTTGTGCAATTGTTTTTTGAAATCCTTCTAGGAATCTGACCACAAACAGTTTCTGCCCTGAAAATGTTAGGAGTGTTCCTGGCCCCACTGTAGCTGTAAAATCTTGTGCGCCAGCTGGGGCTGCACTGGGACTGCACACCAGATTCCCACCTTTTCCTTCTCCACTGACTTTCTGAGTTTTCCCTGGTTTCCCCGGGCTGAGAAGTCCAGAAGTCTCCAGCACGGCTGCTGATTTAGAGGTCCCACCACAATTACACTGGGGTTAGGGCTGGGGCTGGAGCTGGGACCAGAGTGGGCCTGTGCTGGGATTATGCACTGGGATCCCTCCCTGGTTCCACAGACTTTTTGCTGACCTTCTGGCTCCTCTTTGGTGTCTCTGAGCTGAGAGGTCCAGAAGCCTGCAGCCCTACTGCTGATTCAAAGGTTGGGTAGGACTAGGCTGTGTCTGGGGCTTACCTGGCACTCCATCCTGGTGTAATAATTCTTTTTGTGCTGAGCTTCTAAATTGCTTTTGGTTGGAAAATGTTCTACTCCATCTTTTAGGTTGTCCTGATGCTTTAAAATTTGTGGAGTCATTATTTAAAGGAAATTGAAGCAGTTTCAAGAAGAGATTGGGCAAGTCCCTGCCTTTACTCCACTATCTTGGCTCCTCCCCTCTTGCCAAGACTTTCAGAATCCTGATTCCATCATCTGTGTCATTCCCAAGCACTGTATCATTTCCAAATTGGATATGTATCCTGTCTATGCTCAGATCCAAATCAATGGTAAAAACTGCCAAATATCATAAGATAAAACAGAGATTCCTGGGACAGGGACTTCCTTTTAAGTTAACATTAACCATTCATTTTTACTAAATTTCTATTTGTGAAAGCTACTATGCTACATTTTTGAATTGGGTAAATGAATAAAACACGGTACTTGTGTTCAAAGCCATTATAATCTTTAGGAGAGATCATGCAGATATAAAAATAAACATAAATACCAGGTAAGATGAGAAAAGTTCCATACTATAGAATAACAATACCTCTTTTAAAATGAAAGGGAAAAGAAGTTTGGCTTTAGGGAAAAGATTCCCTTTGAGAAGGTGTTACAGGGTTTTGAAAAAAGACTAAGTTTTAATTTTTGATTGTTCATTAGAAGAACAAAATAAGACAAACAAAATAAATTAATGAAAACCATAGGAAATTACAAAGTTCCAATGACTCTCAAACCTTGGGAGTTAAATGGTCTTAAGCATACACTGTTTATGTTGATGCTGAAAAAAGACATTACAAAGCATGGGAAACATTCTGATATATTTCAATCTCAACTTCAACATCCATTTATTAAATGACTATTCTATGCAGAAGCCTGTACCTATTATTATAGGAAAGATCCATTGGCTACAGAAAGCATTGCCTTAGACTTTCATGGATTTGATTCTTGAAAATACAGTACTTTCAATAAATATGGAGAAATAAAATTCTGGATTGCTTATTTTAATATGGAAGGGATCCCTTTAGTTCAAAGCTTCTGAGATTTAGGAAGGAAGCTCAGATATCATCCAGAATCCTATGGCAAATAGGGTTCTGATTTTGGATTCAGGAGAACTGGGCTTGAATCCTGACCCTGGGTCTTACTATCTGTGACTGTGGACAAGCACAACATTACCAAAATACAGTTTACTCTTTTTGTAGAATGTGCTCAGAGAGTTATAGGGGTAGAGCTAAGATGGTGGAGTGAAGCCAGAAAGCCAGGAAACTTTCAGTTTCCCTTGAAAACCACATGAAACTAAGTTTCTGAACAGTCTGATGGAATGAAATCATTCTCCAGTTCAAGATGGCCTGAAAGAACTTTAAGAAAGGTCTTACCCGAGTGAAAGGGGTGCTCAGCCCAGCTCAAATGGTATCTGGGAAAGATAGTGAAACAATCTTAATCACAACAGATTAAGCAACTAAAACCCTTGGTCTTAGCTCAATAGCACAAAAAGATCAGTGAGGCAACCTCCATTACAGCACAGAAAGCAGATTTCCAGTGAGAGCAACCAGGCTATTGCTTAAAAAGAGCAGGTAGGGTGACCCTTTGCCGTAGGTCTTGCTGTCTACTGTGAGCAAGACACCAAATACAAGGGGACCCTGAACTCAAAATCAAGTCTCAGAGATACACAAGAATCTTGGAACAGCATTCCTTGTACCTCATAAGTAGATCTTGAATATAAAATTCACAAAATAAGAAAAAAAACAAAAAAAAATAAGGAAGAAATAGAAAATAATCTTAATCAAAGAAAGCTACTATGATGACAGGGATGACCAAAACACCAACTCAGAAGAGGACAAAATGCCTACAAAGGAAATCGCAAAGAGTGATATGAAATAATCTCAATTCTAAAGAGGCTTTTTGGAAGGTCTCATGAAATATTTTAAAAGGCAAATATGGAGGTAGAAGAAAAACTGGAGAAAGAAATGAAAGGCATGCAAGAGAGAGTCAATGGCTTGAAAAAGGAAGGACAAAAATTGACTGAAGGAAATAATTCATTTAAAAATATGATTAGCCAAATGCAAAAAAGAACTCTACTGAAGAAAATAACATTTTGAAAAATAGAATAAATAAAAAAGAAAAAGAAATACAAAAGCTAAGTAAAGAAAATTACACATTAAAAACTAGAACCTGATAAATGGAAACTAATGACTCTATGAGATATCAAGAATCTGTCAGATAACCAAAAAAAAAGAAAAATGGAAGAAAATGCATAACACTTCTTTGGAAAAACAGTCAACCTGGAAAATATTTTATTTTTTTTATTTGCAAAACATATGTATGGGTAATTCCTAAACATTAACCCTTACAAAGCTTTCTGTTACAAATTTTCCCCCCTACTCCCCTAGATGACAGGATATGCACTACATGATAATTATGTTAGAATACTTAAGAAATCGAATATATGTATAGTTATTGCATCATTTTTTCGTGCAGGAGAAATCATATCTACAAGAAAGAATAATCTGATAAAGGAAATGCAATGCAAGCAAACCTCAACAGAGAACATGAAAATGTTTTGTTGTAGTCCACATTTCACATCCCTCTCTCTGGGTATATATGGCTTTCTTCACCGAAAAATTGGAACTGATTTGAAGCATTTCATTGTTGAAGAGAGTCATGTCCATTAGAAGTGATCCTCATATAGTATTATTGTTGCCGTGAATAATGATATCCTGGTTCTGCTCACTTCACTGACCATCAGTTCATGTAAGTCCCTCCAGGCCTCTCTGAAATCATCCTGCTGGTCGTTTCTTACAGAACAATAATATTCCATAACATTCATATACCATAATTTATTCAGCCACTCTCCAATTGATGGGCATCCATTCAATTTCCAGTTTCTAGCCACTACAAAAAGAGCTGCCACAAACATTCTTGCACATGTGGGGCCCTTTCCTTTCCTTATGATTTCTTTGGGATATAAGCCCAATAGAAACACTGCTGGGTCAAAGGGTATGCACTGTTTGATAACTTTTTGAGCATAGCTCCAAATTGCTCTCCAGAATGGTTGGATCCGTTCACAGTTCCACCAACAATGCATCACTGTCCCAGTCTTCCCACATCCCCTCCAACATTCATCTTTATCTTTTCCTGTCATTTTAGCCAATCTGACAGGTGTGTAGTGGTACCTCAGAGTTGTCTTAATTTGCATTTCTCTGATCAATAGTGATTTGGAGCACCTTTTCATATGATTATAAATAGTTTTAATTTCATCATCTGAAAATTGTCTGTTCATATCCTTTGACCATTTATCAATTGCAGAATGGCTTG
>JAJPUD010007177.1:19168-39747 GCA_023553655.1 Myrmecobius fasciatus | reverse complement strand
AAGCTTTCTATGGTGAGAGCTCTCTTCTGCTTCTTGCTCATGATTTAAAGTTGGGATATTGGTCAAAAGCCGAGAAAACTGCAACAATTTATATTTGCCCTGGGGCAGTTTGCCGAGTTGACTTCCGGTCTGAGGCTGGTCGGGGTAGATTCGCACTAGAACCACGTTTTCAGCTGCTCTCGATCCACCCCCTTCCAAAGGCAGATCTGCCAAAGCACCTGCCCGCAAGCAGAGCAGAGTGGCCCAGGCGTCTCCCAGGGGCTTCCTGGGTGCCCAAAATCCGCCCCTCTATCCCAGCCCTGACTTCCGCCCCGGCTGGAGTCAGATCGCGACCAGCGGCCGATTTCCCCTGAGGCTAACCTTCTCCGGAGTTCTTTCAAGGTAGATCTTTTATAGAAGTGCGTTGTAGTCCAAATGCTTGGCGAGGCCCTCACTGAGAAACCAGTTTTAAGGCTTACTTTGTCTGGGTTTGAGGGAATGTCGAAGGAATTCACAGAGAAAGCTGTTTGCAGTTCGCCATCTTCAAGACTAATAGATCTTGAGCTAATGTAAGTAGATACTGCTTCTATCACTGAAGATTTCAACTCACTCAAATTTCTCTTATAATAATACTATAACCTACCATAGGTCCTCCATTGAAGATTTGTCCAATTTATTGGGAGAGGCCTCCCTGCCAGCCCCAGGTATTCTTATATTAATGTAGCATTCAGATAAACCCTTTGTTGCTCAGATATCTTGTCCCATGATTGATATACCTCCTTTTTTAAATCACAAATTTCCTTGGTTATAAACACTGCACTATTTCTTATGTATAGGTTATCTGTGAAAATATGCTACAGTCTATTTGAGCCTTACTCCATTGTCACTCAGAATGCATAAAACTTCAAGTTATCTGAAACTGTGGTATTAGAAGATTCACAACTATCCAACATTTGGGGAACAACAAATCTTTTAAGAAAATAAAATATAAGTTAAAAGCACTAGCAAGCTTGGGATCCTAAATAAAAACTATGGAATTTTCCACATATAATTGTTAATTTTTCCCTTCCTATTTAATTCTGAACCCAATTCCTATCCAGCTACAGTGTCCATTTGAGTTATAAGTCAAGTAATGCACTTTCCCTTAAAAGTATACTCCTAAACTAACTTTGCTTCAAATTCCAATAATTAAAATTACTCTGAATGAAATTTACAGAGGGATAAAATCTATAAAAATAGAAAGACAAGCTGTTGCTAAATTTGAATGCTATTTTTTTAACTTGTAGTAAACTAGGAAGATATGGACTCCAGGAATGCTGCATGCTTTTTGGATAAATATATTTTACCTAATTAGAGAGAAGATAAGAATCTGATTACTAATCCAAAACTAAGGCAGCACTATTTATAAAGATGATTTGGAGCTTGAACCCAGAATGATAGGAAAATAGAAAGAGATAAAGTTTAGATATCAGAACTATATCGGTTAAGATTTGAGGTGAAAGTGATGGATTTTACAGTTGCTGGTGAAGAATAAATATAGCTAAATAGGTTGACATTTTGGAGGCAGAAAATTAATTAAGTCATTCAATGGATCAAATAATTGGCTGACAAATCATGCCTTTTGAGGAGCTGGTCGAGCCCAATGTGGATTAACTCAGCTTAACAATGGAAGAAATTATTTAATATAGAAATATTTTTCTTCAGACACTTTCTGAGATAGAAAAAGTAAATAGAAGTTTACAATTTTAGAATTGCTCAGTAGAATTAGCCCATGAATATGGTCATGTGTTTCCCAATTTCACAGTTTCTTGTAAGTGTAGGAATGCTTTTCACACAGAAATTGACTATATCTGTGGAATAAGGTAGTATAAAATTTATGTGTAGACTGTGAGGTATTTTATTACTTACTTTAATTTATGAGTATCTGCAATATTATTGTTTCCTTTTGCCTTATTACTAAGTAGATGAATTTATCTGTAATCTATAAACATCATCATTATTAATGGATAGTTGCATAAATAAAAATATATAAATCGGGGCTCTTTTGTGAGCTAGAATGGTGAAGAAGTTTAAGCTATCACAAAAGTGTTAGGCTTAGGATTCTGTGGAGTTTCACAGTTATCATGTGGTAGTACTGTTTCATCCTTGGAAATCTAGACGTGCTGTTGTAAAAATGCATTGAAATAATGTGGAAGATTTCCACATCCCCAGCTGAGATGCATGTGGCAATAATTTTATCAGTGGACAACACCAAATTTTATTATTTTACTGAGTTGTCTATCCAATTCCATGTCACAGTCTAGAAAGAAAATATGTTTTAGCAATTTTCCCCCTTGCATGTCATATTAAAATGATTTATTTATTTATTATTAGTTACCACAAGAATATCTATAAAAAAACACCAATAGTTTATCTAATATGACTATGATTTCCACTTCTTTCTCTCTTTTCTGTCTCTCTGTTTCTCTATCTCTGTCTGTAACTGTCTGTCTGTCTCCTTCATCTGTCTTTGTCTATATGCTTTTCCCTTCTGTCTCTGTCTATATGTCTCTTTCTTTTATATACACTCAAACACACACACACACACACACACACACACACACACAAACTGAGATGAGATAGAGGGTTTGCAAATCCATAAGGCATTGTGTCCAACTTTTCTAGAATAAAAGTTCTAGGCCAATTCTGTCACTAAGTCAAATTACAACTTGTATAAATTGTGTTGAAAAAGAATTGTTATTATTATTTTTAGAATGAGCCCAGAAATTGGCTCTCTTACACAAGCAGATTAGCTATTAGAAGTATTATGCTAAATGAAGCTGGTAAAACGTGGTGTTAATTACAGGATAAAACATTGTGAAAAAGAACAGTGAATAACTTGATTAATTCACAGAGATTCATGGTGGTGTTAATTCTAAGGTAAATGGGGGCAGCTAGGTGGCGCAGTGCATAGAGCACCAGCCCTGGAGTCAGAAGGACCTGAGTTCAAGTTTGATCTCAGACACTTAACATTCCCTAGCTGTGTGATCCTGGGCAAGTCACTTAACCCCAATTGCCTCAGCAAAAAATAAATAAAATAAAAAATTAATTCTAAGGTAAATGAATCCAGGAAACAAAGAGGAGAATCTTAGTACTTTAATGATTTGGATAAAAGGGAAAGAAAAGGTTATCCTGGATATATGGATGGGGCCAGAAGAGTAGGAAGAGCTCAACAAAAGTTTATTGCAATGAACAAAAATGACATATGGTAAAGGTACAATAAGTAGACTAAACATAACTAGATTAGAATTTTGCAAGACTAGGGTAGAGGAAGGTTCCTTAGATAATCAGGATGTAGCTAGATTATGGCTTTCCAAAACATAAAAGTGATCATAGCTCTTAGTGATTAATGAGTTATAAGTAAGTTAGATTAGATTAATCCCAAGACAATTTGCTAGGTAACATAATGGATATTTAGAGTCAGGAAAAAAATTGAATTTGCATACTGTCTGAAATATTTACTGGCTATGTCAGGCATGCATCAGTCTCTTCAATTGTAAATTGGTAGTAATAATATCTGACTCATCAAAAACTCACATAGTTTTTGAGAAAACCATAAATATCACATGTAAACTGCTTCACACACCTTAAAGAGAGAGAAATATATATATATCATCATCATCATAATTAATATTATTATCATGGTCCATATATACTTAAATTTAATGAGACTATTATTACACTCTCAGCTAAGGTGAATTTCATCTTTTTTTTCATAAATGTCCTGATGTCTATGTAACTTATGATGTCTATGCAATGATATTTCTCTCACTGTAATTGTGAATTTCCTTTTACCTTTAGCATACAAACTGGGACAGGAAAAAAAAAAGGAGCAAAATCTACATCTCGTTTCCCCAGGGAATTCCTAGTGAATGGAAAGGGCTTTCCATTGCTAGAGAAACATTATAAGTCACAGTAACAAAAAAAAATCCAAGGAAAATTCACTACCTTCAGAAATTCTGCCTGGGGTTTCACCATTGGGGAACTGTTTCTCTAGAGAATCCTTCTTTGTCAAAAATAAAGTGATATAGAAATGCCCAGCCTAGTAGGAATCCCCTCAAATCACATATATTTCAAAATGTTCCCTGCCTGCAATTCACCTAAATACATCCACTTAATTGACAGAGGAATCACATCCATACTTTAATGCTGAAATAAAACTTCTAGCATAGGGTCAGTGTTTTATTATTGATTCTGCTACCCCACAGCTACAAAAAGACCTGAGGCTCACTGTAGATAAAAAGCGCCAAGTTATATGTTTCTTTGGTATTTAAAACCAACAAACAAAAAGATGGAACAAGGTCTCACATGATTTTTAATAAACATGCCCCACTTAATGCATTGGTATACTTGTTATATATGATAAAATTTGTAATATCTGAGAATTAGCATGTTCCAGATCAACACACTATTTATATCAGGTCTTCTTAATTTTTTTTCACTTACAACCCCTTTTCAATAGAGGAATATTTTTATGTGACCCTGGATATATAAATATATGAAATAGGTATACAAAGAGACAGGACCAAGATGGCAGAATAAAAGCAGGACCTCATCTAGCCTCTCCCCAAAATTCCTCTAAATTCCTTTAAATAATGACTCTAAATAAAATTTAGAGTGTCAGAACACCCAAAAAGACAGAGTACAATATTTTCCAGCTGAAGACAACTTAAAAGTTCAGCAAGAAAGAGTGACTTCAGGGTGGGAGTCCAGTGTGCAATACAGGCCATACCAGAGAAGCCCCAGCAATATCCCTGGCCCCAGTCCTAACCCATTCCCTAATCCAGCAGAAAGTGTCAGGGAATCTCTGAATCAGCATCAATACTGCAGGTTTCTAGACCTCTCAGCTCAGACACACCACAAAGAACTTAGACGTTCAGCAGATATGGTCTATAGCAACAGGGTAGGAGTCCAGCATGCAATCCTAGGGCTAGCCAAGCCAGTGCAGCCCCCAGTACCATCTGTGGATGCATGCCAGCAAAGCAGAACTCTTCCTTTAGCAAACTAGATCTTATAGTGATAAGGGACACTCTTCAAAGTTCCAAGGCAGAAAACAGTGTTTATGGTCAGGTCCCTCAAAGGATCTCTGAAAACTGCTGCATAAAATTCCAATAGCTTGGGATAGTATATCCTCTACCCTGGAAGTAAAAGGATAGGAAAATGAGAAAAGAACAGAAAAAGTTTCTGAAATGAAAGTTACTATGGTGACAAAAATCAAAACACACACTCAGAAGATGATAACAAAGTCAAAACTCCTATATCCAAAGCTGTAAAAAAAAATAAGAATTTGTCTCAGGCTACAGAAGAGCTGAAATATGGATGGGGAAAATCAAGTAAGAGAGACAGAGAGAAAAGTAGGAAAAGAATTGAGAGTGGTACAAATGAAAATACAAAAAGCTAATGAGAAGAATACCTTAAAAAGCAAAATTGGCCAAATGGAAAAGAATCTACAAAAGCACACTAAGGAAAACAGTTCCTTAAAAATTAAAAATTATAAAGTTAATGACTTTATGAGAAATCAATATACAATAAAGCCAAAGTAAAAAAAAAATAGAAAAGATAGAAAAAAACTAAATATCTCATTAGAAAAACAACTGACCTGTCTGAGGTACCACTACGCACCTGTCAGATTGGCTAAAAGGACAGGAAAGGATAACGACAGGTGTTGGAGGGGATGTGGGAAGACTGGGACACTGATCCATTGTTGGGGGAACTGTGAACGGATCCAACCATTCTGGAGAGCACTTTGGAGCTATGCTCAAAAAGTTATCAAACTATCCATACCCCCTTTAACCCAGCAGTGTTTCTATTGGGCATTTATCCTAAAGAAATCAGAAAAGAAGGAAAGGGCCCCACATGTGCAAGAATGTTTGTGGCAGCTCTTTTTGTAGTGGCTAGAAACTGGAAACTGAATGGATGCCCATCAATTGGAGAGTGGCTGAATAAATTATGGTATATGAATTCATGGAATATTATTGTTCTGTAAGAAACGACCAGCAGGACGATTTCAGAGAGGCCTGGAGAGACTTGCATGAACTGATGCTGAGTGAAGTGAGCAGAACCAGGAGATCATTATTCACGGCAACAACAATACTATATGATGATCAGTTCTGATGGACATGACTCTTCAACAATGAAATGCTTCAAACCAGTTCCAATTTTGGGTGAAGAAAGCCATATACACCCAGAGAGAGGGATGTGAAATGTGGACCACAACATAACATTTTCATGCTCTCTATTGAGGTTTGCTTGCATTGTATTTCCTTTATCGGATTATTCTTTGTTGTAGATGTGATTTCTCCTTCACAAAAAATGATGTGTGGAAATAACTATACATATATTCGATTTCTTAAGTATTCTACCATAATTATCATGTAGTGGATATCCTGCCATCTAGGGGAGGGGTGGGGAGTAGGGGGAAAAATTGGTAACAGAAAGCTTTGTAAGGGTTAATGTTGAGGAATTACCCATACATATGTTTTGCAAATAAAAAGTATTAATAAAAATAAAAGAAAGAAAAACAACTAACCTGGAAAAAATATCCAAGAGAGATGATTTTTAAATTATTGGTCTACTTGAAAGTCATGATAAAAAAAGAGCTTGGACATCATTTTCAACAAATTATCAAGGAAAATTGTCCTGAGATTATAGAAGCAGAAGGTAAAATAGAAATGGAAAGAATCTACTGATCACTTTCAGAAAGAGATTGCAAGATGAAAACTCCCAGGAATATTATAGATACATCCTGGAACTCCCAGTCAAGGACAAAATATTGCAAGCATTCAGAAAGAAACAATTCAAGTATAATGGAGCCAATCAGAATAACAGAAGATTTAGCAACTTTTATGTTGAAGGACTACAGAGCTTGGTATATGATATTCTGGAGAGCAATAGAGTTAGGATTACAACCAAGAATCATCTACCAGCAAAACTGAGCATAATCCTTCAAGGGAAATGATGGATATTCAATGAAATAGGGAATTTTCAATCATTCATGGTTAAAGATCAAAGCTGAATGGAAAATTTGATTTTCAAAAACAGGACTCAGGAGAAGAATAAGGAGATAATCAGTAAAGAGATATTATAAGGAATTTAATAAGGTTATCTGTTTACATTCCTACATGGTAGAATGACACTTGTAACTCATTAGAACTTTCTCATTATTGTGTCAGAAGACACAATATAGGCCACAATTGTGACTTAAATATGAAGGCATAATTTCTTTAAAAATTAAAATTAGAGATGAGAGAGGAATGTACTTGGAGAAAGGACAAGGGAGAAGTAGATTGGTATGAATTATGTGCCATAAAAAAGGCAAGAAAAAACTTTTATAGTGGAGGAGAAAAGGTAGAAGAGAGAATGAGAGTGAACTTTATTTTCATCAAAATTGTTTCAAAGAGAAAATAACATACACATTCAATATGGGTATAGAAACTACAGAAAGCTATTCTCCTGCAGGGAAATAGGAGGATGAATGGGAAGCCTGAAGAGGGGAGGGTGATAAATGAGAAAGCATATCAGGGTAGGTAGTGGTCAGTAGGAAAATATTTTTGAGGTTGGACAGAATGAAAGGAGAGAGAATAAATAAGGGTAAATACAGATAGAATGGTAATTGTAAAAATAATTTTGATGCAAGTTTCTCTGATAAGTCCTCTTTTCTCAAATATAGAAGAAACTGATCTAAATATATAAAAAATAAGAACCATGATTCAATTGATAAATGATCAAAAGATATGATCTATGTTCTGAAGTCTATAAATTCATGCATATTCTTTGAATTAACAATATAACTACTCATCATGAGTAGCAAAAGAAATTTTTAGAAAAGGAAAATGATCCACATGTACAAATATATATATATATATATATATATATATATATATATATATATATATAAGCTCTCAGGGCAAAACACTGGAAATTGGGGGGATGTCCATTAATTGCAGAATGGCTGAATAAATTATGGTATGTATATGTGAATTAAAATTATTGTTCTATGGGAAATGATAATCTTTCAGAAAAAAATATAGAAAATTCTCTTTGAGCTCAAGCAAAGTGAAATGTACTCTATACAAAGTAATAACCATGTTCTAGGATGATCATCTGTAAGTGACTTTATCATTCTCAACAGTACAATGATTCATGTCTACTCTGAACGACTTAAAATGAAAAATTCTATCTCTATCCAGAGAAGAAAATGATTGTGTCTGAATTAAGATTGAAACCTTCTCTCTCCACATCTTTTCCTCCTATCCTCCTTCCTTCCCTCCTACTCTTCTCTCTCTCTCTCTCTCTCTCTCTCTCTCTCTCTCTCTCTCTCTCTCTCTCTCTCTCTCTCTCTCTCTCTCTCTCTCTCTCTCTCTCTCTCTCTCACACACACACACACACACACACACACACACACACATTTTATTTTTTCCAAGGATTTTCTTTTCAAATTAGGGTGGGGGATCTATGTTTTCTTTTAAAACATGACTTTTATGGAATTTTTTAATATAACTTCACATATGGTTTCTTAATTGGGGCTGGGGCTGGGATAAAGGAAATAATATGGAACTCAAATTTTTTTAAATGTAAAAAATTATTTTAAATGTAACTAGGGAAAGTATTAAATAAAGTAGACATGGAAGTGAAACATTTGCTGATAACAAATCATAATTTCACAATCCCTACATATAGACCTACAATTTAAGAAGTTTTGACTAAACTATGTTAGATTTAGTTTTTTTCAGCACTACAATGATCCAAGACAATTCTAATAAACTTATGATGGAAAATGCCATTCACACTCAGAAAAATAACTATGGAAACTGAATGCAGATTAAAGGATACAATTTTCACTTTTTTCTTTCTCATGATTTTCCCTTTTTGTTCTGATTTGTCTTTTTCTACATGACTAATATGGAAATAAGTGTAAAATGACTGTACATGTATACACATATCAGATTGCTTACTGTATTGAGGAGGTGGGAGGGAAAAGAGAAAAGGCAAAAATTTGGAACTCAAAATTTTACAAAAGTGAATGTTGAACACCATCTTTACATGTAATTTGGAAAAAAAATACTATTAAGTGAAAAAGGAAGAAAATCTAGATGATTAAATATTTGGAAACCATGCCCTACATTCTATTCTGTAGTCTCCAGACCTCTTGTGATTCTGTTCATTTTTCCCTGTACATTTCTGGTTTGTCAATGTACAGCATGCTTTAAATTTATAACAACTGAAATAAAAAAAATAATGAAGATAAATAATCAAAATGAATACACTAACCATGTCTGATAAGACATGCCTCATTCTACAATTAGTAACTTGATCTTCTTATCATCTCTACTTCTTCTAATAATACACTTGAGACCAATGCATAAGAATCCAAATGTAAATGATTCCATCTTATCCAATGATAAAAATATATAACTATAGAAACACTAATGGGCAAAGGAATGATAAAGGACACTGATTCTAGAATCAGAAACCATAGGTCCAAATCCCTCCTTTATCATTGCCCTACTACCACCCACACCCACCTTAGTTCAACCTTCCAATCTTTGTGACTGTGGAAAAACTTTCAAACTCCATGGACCTTACTGTTCTTAAATATAAACAGATGGAGTTGGACTAGATGGTCCATTCCTGATTAAGATACATAATCTTGTAAATGTTTTTCCTAAAATTTAATGTCTGATATTGATCATAGAACCCCATTTGTAGTCTAAATAGGGAAGCTATTTTAAAAAAAACATAACTGGAATGTTAACAGCTTTCAATTTTTTTCAACATTTCTCTACATGGTTCTTTTTGTTCCTTCAGCTATATTTATTGACAAATGATGTGCTCTACAATCAAATATAACATAATAAAGATGTAGCTTTGTTCCATCAGAAGAACATGGACAGTCACAATATGAGAAGGCTGGGGATTGCATAGTTAGTTGGCAAAGAGTGTGTATGATAAGACCTGCTGACTGGGGCATGTGGGAAGAATTTTCTTACATCCAAAGCTCACTCCTCCAACTGGAGGGAGGAAAAGTGGCTTATTACTGAAATCTTCTTCCTCCCCCAAGGTAAGAGTGCCTTACCAGAGAACACCATTGTGAAATATTATATTATTCAACAAAATGTATTGAATTTTAGAAGGTAGATTCAGGTGCTACTTAATTTTTAACTTGTGTGTAAAACTAAGACACTTTCATTTGCATGATGGAAATGGGAAAAGGGGGGGATTGGTTCCTCTGGTCAAGAAAGATGCAGAGGACTTGGGCTTAGAGGGACTGTGGTCGGGATCTATTTGTATGTACATGAAGACTGTCTAGATCAATTGAAAACACAATACCAATGCTTGTATCTTTAATCTACTATGTCAAAGATGATCTGTAGTGCCCAAAGCTAAGCTACAATGCAGACTACCACAAACGTTCTAAAGTGATACTGGTGTTTCTAAGTGGGGAGAGAAGGTAGAACATTACAAAGGTTCTTTAAGAAGAGAACTTTCTTTTTTGTTTGTATTTGGTTGGTTAGTTTGAGTTTTTTTTTGGGGGGGGCGGTAGTAGTCTAAAGCCTCTATTAGCTAAAAATGGATAACTATTGTGTGGTTCACACAACCCATTCCCCCCACACTTTAGCTTAAATTCCATCTCTGACCTCTACTAATTGCACTGGCTTTCATAGAAGATAATCTCCCCTCATGGGAGCCATTTAGGAGCTTTGTCTTCCTTAAAAATTGAACTCAGGTACTAATTTCTTTCTAAAGGTTCCCCAGTCTCTACATTACTCTCTCCTTTCTCAAATTATATTTGTTCAAAAGGGTCATACTTTCAGTGGGTTAGGAGTTTGAGGCAGGCATTTATTCTCAAAAAATGTTAGCTTGATTATTTTTGTAAATACTATTTTTATTCATTTTTATTCATTTATACTATATTCATTATCCAAATGTTAGTTCTTTAATTAAATATCAATCATTAATTTATTATTAATTAAATGTAATTGAATGGTAATTAATTAATTAAAATATCAATCATTAATCATAAGCTAATATGATGGCTTATGCCAGTGATCTCTGTCACTTGGGTTGATTGAGGCTGATGATCTCTTGACCTCAGGATTTCTTATTAGGAGAAGGCTAACACCAAATGAGCTTTCATGCAAAGTCTAAAATCAGTATGACAAGTTTCCAGGAGACAGGGACTCTAGGCTATTATAAGTAGGAGCAAGTTGACCTAGATCAGAAATTGAGTAAATCAAAACTTTCCTGGAATGAGATAGGACTTATGAATATTCACATTGGATTTCAAGATTGCATCACTTAGAGAGACACAGTCCCAAAACTGAGACACAAACCCCTCCAGGTGTGATCTGCTTTAAAACAAAGACACTAGGATTGATGTCAGTGATTTTCAGAGGTGAAGGTATAGCTTCTAGTAATGGAGGCTTTTAAAGTTACTAGGTTAGTCAATCAAAGAACATTTATTAAATGCTTACTATGCTGATACATGGTGGTTCAGTAGACAAAGTAGTAGGCCTGGGGTCAGAAGACTTGAGTTCAAATCCATACTCAGATACTTACTAACTGTATAACCACTTAAATTTGCTTTAATCCACTGGAGAAGAAAATAACAATCCACTCCTGTATATTTGCCAAGAAAATACCATGGATAGTTCTATGTATTGAAATTTAAAATCCATAATTTCTGAGTAATTAACAATTTTCAATAATTATGGCTAGCCAATAAGTGGTAGAAGGATGTCCATTTGACTTTTTGTGGTAAACCAAAGATGAATCATGGAGGCCTCTCAGTGCTTACATACCATTGGAAGAGTTTACAATAGGTAATAATTGGTTCTAGTTGGTTAACAATAAGTGAATGAAAATTATAATTAGAGGTTTACCTCTTTTAATGAGGGGTTGGGTGGTTGGGGGCCATGACTTTATGTTATTCCCAGACCATCATCAGACTCAGGAATCTAGACAAAAAGCTCTAATTCCACCTGACCCCCTAGATCTATCTGAGCCCAAATTCATTTAGATTAGATTCTCTTTGTAAGGTTTTTATGTTGGATGGAATAACAAGATAAAATGGTCTAGGTGGGGTATATTTTTGAGTAAGATCAGTAATGTCCATCAAAAACTGGCTGTATAACTTACAGGGGTTTATTTCTGAGTGAGGAAATAGAAAGAAAACTTTTAATCTCAATTAATAATAGGCTATTAATGTGAGAGAGGTAGTCATTTCTTTCACTGACATGCTGGGGTCCATGGAGTCCCAAAGAGTAGGACATAACTGAAAAACAACAACTAATTGCCGGGCACTGTGCTAAGGACTCAGATGTCATCCTTGGCTGTTTGGAAATTGATGTTATACACTTAGTCTTATTTTACACATGCCTTGTATACAGACACAGAGTCTAGAAAACCACAACAGGACTCTGGTTATACTTTCTGCAATTCTAACGCTTTCTAATTTCTTTTTCTGGAACTATGCTTAATTCTATAACTTACACTAAAGAGCTAAAGGACATGTCTCACTGTGGAACCCTTTGTGAGGTTTAAACTAAAAAGCAAAAATGATAATCATTCTGAAGAAAGAAAGGATGATTCCAGTGGAGGACCCTAATATATGAAGATCTATCATGTCAGTGAAGAACAAGGTTTTTTACATGGCTCAAAAGGCAAAATTAGAAGTGAGCAAGCAGAAATGAAGACAAAGATTTGAACTTGCTCAATAGAAAGTCTCTTGATAATTCACACTGTGAAGAAGTGAAATACTCAGTTTCTTCTGATCACTGGAGGGTTTCCAATGGACCGTTTGAGAATTTTCAGGTGTAGGTTGGGCAGGGTAACCTACGGGTTCCTGTTTAGTTTTGAAATTCTAATGACATTACTTCATTTTGTAAAGAGCCAATAAATCCTTTGCCTCACATCAAATGGTCCATCAATGAAATTGTCATATAAGTAAAAGAGAGGGGAATGTCATGAAATCTGAGGCAAAAGTAGGGTTCTTATAAGAACTTAGGTGAGACTGATTTGTGTGGCCAGTTAGAACAAATAAAATTACTTGTGGAAATAAAGATGAAACTAACTGCAATCAAACTAACTTCAATTTTCATTAGGGTTGGTGTATAAGGCCCATTTATATCTGCTTGATTTTAAATAAATGTTTTGTTGATTTTTTAAAAACAAAGTATTAGTGTCCTTTCATAATACAACTTTCTTGCCAGTAATTAAAATTTCCTGTACTGCAAAGATATAGAGCTAAACAAAAATAAAACTGAAAAAAAACATTATTGTTTATTTCTGAGAAAGACATGTTGCCCTGTTTATCCTATGAAGTTGTAATCACTGGCTACCTTGATCAGAGTTCTTCTGTCTTTTAATGTTCTTTTCCTTTGATTTCTTTTGGCCACTCTGGAAATCGTTTTTCAGTTTCTGCTTACTGAAACAGTTGGTAGCCAGGCTAGAGGCTCTATCATAAATCAAAGTAAAGAGATCAAAAAATCAGGCAGAATTGAACAGAAATTATCAGGCAGAAGTTGGGGCCAGCATAATGGGGGGTGGAAAGAAATGTTCTGGGATTGACCTACACCAGGATTAGGTCCTAAAGATGAGGCTACTTGTTTAGTTGTTGTTTGTTTTAAGTACTTGCAGATAGGCAAGTTGTAATTAATGAGAGTGACCTAATATGGTAGCTTAGACCTAAAAGTGACTTAGTCTTGATAAGAATGAGTTCCTCATTCTTAGGGAATGAGACTAACTTCTCAACACTCAAAAGCTTTCTGTCCTATGTTATGTTATACAGGAGTGAACATGCAGTTGAATAACAGACTCTTTCTTTTCTTTGTTTGAATTGCTTATTAATTTCTTTCTAGCACTCTGGCTTATGCACATTGAAGCAGTAATTCCAATAGCAAAGGCATTGAACTGGGTCTTAGCATTTGTGGCACATATTTTTGAATCTCTTCAGTGGTGTTAAAGGCTCTCCTTTCCAAGGTGAATTAGAATTTTATAGACAACAAAAACTAATTTTGAGTCATGTCTAGGGAAAAGTTTCATAATTAAGACAGAAAATATTCATTTGAATCTGAAATGAAGGGTATGTAACTACAAAGTAATGAGAAAGGCTTTCTTGCATGATTTATATTTGATTTTGTATCCATTTTTTAAAAAAATGTCCAAACATTTCCACAAAAGTATAATCTCAGAATTAGAAGGGTTCTCAGAAGTCATACAATCCAACTTGTATGAGTCCATTTCTAAATAAATATCCAAACATTTCAACAAAAGCATAATCAGAATTGGAAGGGTCCTCAGAAGTCATACAGTGCAACTTGTATGAGTCCATTTCTAAATAAATATCCAAATATTTCAACAAAAGCATAATCAGAAATGGAAGGATCCTCAGAAGTCATACAATCCATCTTACATGAGCCACAAATGACTAGGTTATTATTATTGTTTTTGAAGACAAGAAGACCACAGTCTTTCAAGAAGTCCACTGAAAAAAAGGCAAAAGCACAAGAGCTTCATTCAGCAATATTCCAAAGAACTCTGTCAGATCCCCACTGTATCTTCTATTCTTCTAATTAAGTATCTATTATTACTTAAATGGTTCTTTATTTTCCATGACCTCAACCTTGACAACTTCACTGAAGTAAGTGTATACTCTCCCCTTAGTGGAACAGTTATATGGTCAGATGGGGGAAAACCTTTTCTGGCTTGTGTAACTTGGGGTTCACTGGTTAAAATACCAACCACGATTAGGTTATGTTTGCATGCTCTTCATGAATTCTTTGAGCTCTAGTTGTCAATGTTTAATATGTAAGAATTCCTGCATTTCAAATAGGGGAAAGCTATCCATCACTAGAATACCAAACAGCCAAGCAAGAGGGATTTGAGGATTTCTTGTCTTTTGACAAAACAATATACTTTGGCATAGTCTGAATTACTTATACATATTAAATAAATATTACAAATTCAGTGACAGCAGGATAATGCATAATATGTGCTAAACTATGCAACTTTGAATATTTATTATGCTTTCTGTAAACACTGTAAAAGTCTCGTTTTGATGTGAAACTACCCTGGAGCACTCCAGAGAGACAGTGAAAAGAAAGCCAGACGTAGCCCTGTTGAACTCCTGCCTCTTATCCTGTCTCTTTATTTTTCTGAAAAGCTTTGAATAAAGACCTTGCATGGGTCTCTTTCCCCTGAATGGTCACACTTTTCTGTCACCAAGACTGGAAGCTTCCATCAGCTGATTCCCTCCCTCTATCTTATTCCCAAAACCTTGCCATTTATCAAATCCCATGGATTCTGTCTATAGAATATCAGCCCTCCATACACTCCACCTTTCTGTCTCATTATAATCAATTCTGGATTATTTAATGGCCTCTTCTCCAGTATTTCCTTCCCAATATATCTGAAAAGCTTTAGGAAATGTGTGGATCTCCCATAGATATGACAAACAATGAAATAAAGACACTGAGGTACACAGTAGACTAATCTTTTTAAAAGCATAGTAACAAATATGTTATTTTCCAACTTAAAAATCTTCAATAGTACCCCAAAACAGTGACATCATCATCTTCATCAATAGCATTTCTATAGCATTGTGTAGTTTGCACAGTACTTTAAAGTGTTGGACAGCTAAGGGGTGCAGTGAATTAAGGGCTGGTCTGTAGTTGAGAAGACATCTTTCTTAGTTCAAATTTGACCTTAGACACTTATTAGTTGTATAATGCTGGGGAAATCACTTAACCCTGTTTAACTTAGTTGCTCACCTATAAAATGAGTTGGAGAAGGATGGCAGACCATTCCAGTATTTTTTTAATATATTTTATTTTATTTTTTGTGAGGCAATGGGGGTTAAATGACTTACCCAGAGTCACACAGCGAGTGTTAAGTGCCTGAGGCTGGATTTGCACTCAGATTCTCCTGACTCAAAGGCCAATGCTCTATATACTGTGCCATCTAGCTGCTCCCCATTACAGAGTTTTTGCCAAGAAAATCCCATGTGGTGTCACAAAAACTCAGACATGAATGAAAAAGGGCAATAAACATTCAAATATTATCTCACTTTATCCTTATAGCAATGTTTGAAGGTAAATGCTGCTAATATCCTACAGATGAAGAGACTGAGGCAAACAGGAGTTAAGTAACTTGCCCAGGATCACACAGCTATTAACTATATCGTACTGGATTTGAATTTAATTACTCCTAATTCCATGTCTAGCACTTTATATACTATGTTACCTAGCTGTCTCTGGATAACATAGGCAGGATAAATTTATAACCTTTCATGCATTACTGTCAATGAAGGCATGAGATCATCATCGAAACTCATAAGATCATAGATCTGCAATTAGAAAGTATCTTGGAAAGGTACCCTAGAAAGCATCAAACAGAATATTTTTGTGTTACAGATAAAATTCTGGGATGTAGAGAAATTAAATACTTGCCCAGATTTTCAAAGACCTAAAATGATCAAACCTCAACATCCATGACATAATAAATGGAATCAATTTTTGTCATAGACAACAGTATTCTCTAGAATTAATATATATGCTTACATATTTATATATATGCATGCCTATATAACTATATCTATCTATATATATATGTATTTAAGGGTTGTGTCTGAGACTGGATTTGAGCACAGGTCCTCCTCACTCCAAGACCAATGCTCTATCCACTGTTCCATCTAGCTTCCCCCCATTTCAGTATTTTTACCAAGAAAATCCCCAAAACATGAAAAATGACAATATAATATCAAAATATTATATATATATGTACATATACATATATATATATATATATATAATTTGCTTTATTTATAAGATGATAAATTGAGTGCCTTATTTTGCTTACCCCAACCTACTTCTAGATTACCACCTAAGAGAATTCCTACTTCACCTATCCTTATGTCAGCTCTGCTGGATCCCCATTAACTAGTAAATAAAATAAAAATCATTTATCCCAACTTTAAAGGCATGCCATGATCCAGTTCCCACTTAAGTTTGTAACTTTAAATCACAATCTTCTACTTCATGAATATAGTGTCACAAACTGAACTTGCTCTATGTTCCAGAAGGTTCTAAACCTATGCTTTTCCTCCTTTTTTCCTTAAAGCAGAAAATTTTAAACTATGAATGTATGTAAGTAGTGTGTGTAATGGAAATCTTTGGCAGTCAGTTGAGACCTATAAGCCCCTTCTCTAAATAAAGACTGATTCCCACATTTATAATTGGATTTAAATGCCAAATTTCATTTGGAGGTTAATAAAAAAAAATTCTTCAAAATTCAAAGACTCACTGGTTAGGAGTCCTTCTCTCATGGATCACTCTCTTCTCTACTCTTGGATTATTTTACTATTTCTATTGTTATTCTTATGTTCAGTCATTTTCCAATTGTGTGCAACACTCTGTAACCCCATGTGGGATTTTCTTGGCAAAGACACTGGAATAGTTTGTCACTCTTCTCTCCAATTCATTTTAAGATTAAGAATTGAGGATTATATGTCCTCCTTGGGGCAGCTAGGTGGCCCAGTGGATAGAGTGCCAGGCCTGGAGTCAAAAAGACTCATCGTCCTGAGTTCATGTCTAACCTCATACCCTTACTAGCTGCATCACTCGAAGCAAATTACTTAATCTTATTTGCCCCAGTTTTTCATCTGTAAAATCAGTTGGAGAAGGAAATGACAAACCATTTCTTTGCTAAGAAAAACCCAGATGGGTTGACAAAGAGTCACATACAACTAAAACAATTGAACCTCAACAACAATGAACTACTTGGCAGTTCTATTGAAGAACAGTTACAAGACTAAACAATTTCCAAAGGGGAATGGGACTCAAACACTGGTTAGCAGTAAGTATATCAGAGGCACTGGGGGACTCTAATTTAACTGAAATGCATAGTTGGGGGAAAGTAAGTCCATAGTGATGGATGGAATGAAAGGAAAAGGCACACTTGAAGTTGACTGTATTCTTTTAATTTATTCTTGGGCAAGGTTTGAAGTCCATGTATTGATGGATGAAGTTAAATGTTATCGCCAGAAGAATCATTGAAAAAAATCATATAGATTTAGAGCTCTAAGGACTCTAATGACTATTGAGTCCAATATTCTCATTTTACAATTGTGGATCTGAGGTCAAGAAAGATGAAATGACTTGCCTAGCATCACACATTTAGCAAAGAGAAACAGGCTGGATTTAAATCTAGGTTTTCCAGATTTCAGGTTTAATACTCTACTGACTGTGCCATGCTGGTAATAGAACTATTATCAACTATTAAAGGATAATGCACAAATGACCAATATAATGAGGGAAAAATTCAATGAGAAAAGGGAACAAATCAAAATGAGCATATTTTGTCCCTGTTGACTGTACACGAAACTGGTTAGATATATAATGGGGCGTTTTTTGTTTTATTGATACATTTAAAGCATTTTGCAAATGTTTGGGTATTATTACTAATTCATCAATTCTGTGACTTTTTTGTATGTAAAGAAATTGGAAGAATCATGGGCAAAGCCATAATATATATATTGGCTTACATTTTCATGTGACTTGGAGAGCTATAGAAAGAAGATATGTGGATGTAGAACATTTTTTCTATTTAGAATTTTATTCTGTTTTAGTCAATCTCCAAGGTCTTTGCTCAAGAATAGTTAGGCAGTCTTTAAACTATGTATCAACGAAAGTCTTGATTGTTTTGATTTCAGAAACTAATGGAAGCAAAGTTCCCAATAATTCTATCACAATTTTAAAAAATATATATATTTAAAAACTGAAAAATCTAAGAACCTTTAAAAAACACCCCTTTTCAACAAAAATAGGTTTGTTCCATCCTACATTCATCCTAAATATACCCATTATCACTCCTCTATCATTCTCTCTCTTTTAACTCCTCCATCTTTCTTGAACTAACATAGAAATCTGGAATCTTCACTTAAAATAGAAGCCATAATTATTGCCCAAGAAAAAAAGACTGGTGACAAACTTGAAGTACATGAAAGATTGAATTTATACTTAGAGATAGCATCTATTTTTACCTGCTTCTGAAAGATGCAAATTAATCATGAGATGTTAGGAAAATCATTAATAGGATCATAATGATAGGAAATGCACAAAGGAACACTAGGATGAGAGAAGTGGGGAGGTGAAGGAGGAGGTTAGGGGCAATGGAGGTGGAGGTAAATGATGGATGACTCTCTGAAAAGACCCAACCTTGAAAGCTCTGATTTCTTCTAATCCTGAGCTGGAAAAAAAATGTCAGTTGTGTCATGCTAATGAACACACACTCCTCCCATAGGCTGTTTACTCACACACCTCCCATTATGGCAAGTCATAAAAGTGTTTACCTCCTTTTAAAGGTTAATGATCCTGAAATGTTTCCAGTTTCCTCTGTACACCAACCCACGTTTTCTAAATGCCAGGTTTTATTGGACTCTTGCTGATCCATGTGCCTTTGCAGCCATTTAGGCAGGAACATCCTAATGATGTGAACAGGCTCAGAGTGAAATGGGCTTTCTCAGGTGGTTATTGTTTGTCCTTCCTTCCAAGGAGGTCCATAACATCAACATGGTAGAGAATTTCTCAAGATCAGAGATCTTTAAATAAAAGTAGGATAACTGCTTGTCTTCTTAATACCATGTAACACCTGATGTTCCTTTCCATTTCCCTAAAAAGTAGGTTAAAACAAATGAACAAAATCATTCAACAAAAATTTATTAAACTCTCTGTGTGTGCCAGGTATTATTCTGAGAGCTAGGGATACAAAGATAAACCATAAAAGATTCATATTCCCAAAAGGTCTAAATGTATATAAGCAGAATAAATATAAAGAAAATAAATATAAATATATCCAAAGTAGAAAAATATAAGATAGTTTAGAGGAAAGGGCTCTAGCATGGAGGATAATTTGAATCCTTTTCAAAAGAAATTAATACCACATTAAATAATGTGTACTAAATACATGACCTATAACGTCAGGAGTAGACTTTGATATATCCTTAGTAAATTATTTTCCATAAAAATTCATCACCTCGTGACCAATTTTTATTTAAGAACATATCCTATTTCCCTGTTTCTTGTTTTATAATGAGATCTTTTCCAACTGGGTAGGATCTATCAGTCCTTACGTTCCACTAATACTTGCTTCAAGAACCCAGAGTCAGCACCATATCACAATGGACCTTTAGACTAGAACAGTAGTGGAGTTGATTTACCTTCACATACTTGAATGAATCTGTGATCTCATTGATTCAACAGTTTCCTCCAGTGATGTATACTGTGACCTATCCATGCTTTCTCATCTTGAGTGACTCTTGGTCATCCTTCTGTGTATACACAGTTTTTCAACTCCCCACTCTCTCCACAAAAGGACATTTTTGTATATAATATAAAAAGTTTACAGGAGAAAAAAAAAGTGATTTGTTAAAAATGCTGGTATCAGAGACTTCACTCAACTAACAGTAATATAAAGAGTCATTCTACATTGATGGCATGCTGCATTGTGGAATCCATATATATATATATATATATATATATATATATATATATATATATATATAT
>JAJPUD010007177.1:5780-19158 GCA_023553655.1 Myrmecobius fasciatus | reverse complement strand
TATATATATATATATATATATATATATATATATATATATATATATATGTATATACATGTGTATATACATATATATATACATATATATCTATGTATATATTCTAAATCATCACACTAAGGTTAAGTTATATTCATTGAAACTTTAAATGAGATTATATTATTCTCTTATTCTGGGAAATTTGTCAATAGCTCTTTGGAAAATATAAATTCTACCTAGAATAAAGTCCTTGATATATTTTCCTTATGTAAAAAGGACCAACCACACACAGCTTCCTCCTGTTCTTGTCTTTTTTCCTAGTTGTTACCACTATAGCAGAGGTGCTTAAACATTTTTTATGACGTAAATACCTTTGGCATTGTCTAATGAGGTCTATAGAAACTTTATTAAATAATTTAAGTAATTAGAGAAAATTCAAGTAAATTTTTTGTTAGAGATTAATGACAATAAAGATACATTTTTTCTCCAACCAAGTGCACAGATCCTTTGAAATCTTCCAAAGAATCCAATAATGTCTGTGGACCTCAGGCTAATGATCTCTACTATAAACAAGAGTTTCTAAAGTGCATTATCTATTTCAAATATGATATTTTTTTAAATCTTTTGGGGCACAACATAGAATTTTCACTCTTTCTGTTGTTTGCTGGCATTTTGTTTTCTTTCTCAGTTTTTTTTTCCTTCTTGATCTGATTTTTCTAGTGCAGCAAGATAACTATAAATATGTATATATATATATATATATATATATATATATATATATATATATATATGATTTCACATATACTTTAACAAATTTAACATGTATTGGATTACCTATCATCTAGGACAGGGGATAAGGGGAAGGAGAGGAAAATTTTTAACACAAGGTTTTACAAGGGTCATTGTTGAAAAATGACTGATGCAAATGTTTTGTAAATAAAAAGCTTTAATAATAAAAAAGAAAAGAAAACATATAAATCTTTTGTGGCCTAAATAGAAAATCTAATGGTGATTTAATTAATTCTATCTTTGGAAAAAATATTGTTTTTAAAGTTCAGAATAATTAAATAATAATGAAACTTTTAGAACACAAGCCTCTCTCTCTCAAGTTTGGGGCTATTTATGATTAACCAGAATATTCTATTGAATAACCATATTAGATAGTGGAGTTTAAGCTTGAGTTTTAGCTTACTTTCACACATATAATCTTGCTGTACTTTCGTAGTTGTAATGGTAGCTTAGGTTTCTAAAGAGTTATGAATGTTGGAGATGAACACCTGCTGATCAGAATTAAAATACTTCAAAGTTCCTCTCCTTGACCCTCTGGGAGCTAACCTTCACACAGATCAATGCAGCTGCATGGAGTTTCCCAAATTTGCCTTCCTATCTTGAGGGAAAGGAACGAACAGCCCAAAATGCACCTGCAAGTATGGATTAGATATGTTTGCCAGAAGAGAGATTTGGCATTGGGACCCAAGTAGGGAATGTGATTGCCAATATATTGTGAAAAGGGATGAATGGAGGGAAAGGAAAAGGAGAAAAAAAAAGAGGGGAGGAAGAGAAGGAGGAAGAGGGGGATAGGAAGAATTGGAAAAGAAAGGGGGGGGGAAGAGAGGGAGAGAGAGACAGAGAGATTTTTATCTTTGCTATATTTAGTAACACTCCTTTCTCATTTCCAGGCAGAAATGGACTACTAATTTAAATGTAGGAGAAACAAGGCATTTCAGAGTTTCCACAGATAAATTTGCCATGCTGTTAGGAATCTGCATATTTAACCATATGATAGTTATAAAACATTCAATTGTTGAAATCCCAGAACAGGAGTAATACAAAAAAAGTGTTATTCCCCAACTTGATTCAAGGCAGAACATTAAGAGTCTCTATATTACAGACAAAGAAACTAAAGCATAAAGAAAGTTTATAGTTTATGAGAGGAAAGTAGACCCATGATTCATATTATAAATAGTTTTCTCTTCTGAACATGGCAAACCCTGTGTAATTAAAAACAAAATTTTTATCTTGAAAGGGTACTAGCACCAACCATTGCATAGATCATAAAGCATAGAGCAGAGAATGCAAAAAGTGTGCAGTTATTTTTTATCTGTACATGTATGTTTGAAGGTAAGGAAGAGAGCTTCCTCATAGCAAAGATGAACTTGACCATGAACTTAAAACAATCTAATTAGACCACAAGGTCATGATTATCGGACATGTATATCTTCTAGATGCACTCTATTTACAGGCAATCTCAGGTCACTTGAAAGATAGAATGTCATTATCCAGAATGTCATTATCCTTGCCATTGGGTTAAAAGACTTCTCTCTGGTAGGTACAATAGGGAGGGCTGCAGAAGTACTGTATTGTATTTTTTTCAGACCCTAAATATTTATCAGATGAAAAAAAAAACATCTTGCTCTCTTCCATTTAAGTCTGGGGAAAATGAAGGAATTAGTATTATGCTAGACCCCAATTGTGAAAACAAATCCCATGTATACTTATTTAGATACTTATTTGGAGGTAGGAAGACTAGAATGTGTATAATGGACCAGAACCTTCTCTAGACTCCATTTTCTTACTGGTCTCTATTAAACATCTCTTAAGAACAAAATTGTCCATTTATCATAATTACATAATAAAGCAAGTATCCTATAATCCATTGTCAAAGAAAGGGGGCAATGCAACAATTTTTTCTGCAAGAATATAGGCATCATTTGATTTTCTTTCTCATTTTTTTCCCTTTTTGATCTGATTTTTCTTGTGCAGCATGATATTTGAGGACATATGTATAGAGGAATTGCATGTTTAACACATATTGAATCACTTGCTGATTTGGGGAATGGGTGGAGGAAGGCAGGGAAAAAATTAGAAGACAAGGTAGGGATGAATGTTGAAAATTATCCATGTATATATTTTTAAACTTTTAAAAAAATTAAAAATTACAAAAAAGCTTTAATTTAAAAAAAAAAAAAAGAATGTAGGTATCAAGTTTTAAAGAGAAAAATAATAACCTTGAATGATTTGGTGGGAAAAAGGGATGTTCTAAATACAAATCATGGGGAAACACAAACTCTGTCACACTGTGGTTGTACTATATTCATTTATGTAACTAAGAAATATATCAGAAGAATTTACAAAATTGATCTACTATTAAATGAGAATAGAATCTGAATGATTATGAGATTTGGTAGTAAAGTAGAAAAATCATTTGTCAGTCACTCAAAACACCAATGTAATTCTGGAGTAGTTGGTATGCTTCAATTTTCATGTCTGTAAAATGGAGATAACATCACTGCAAGTGACAATATATACTTTGTAATTGTTTTTATTTTTTTAAATTAAAGCTTTTATTTTCAAAATTTTGACATTCACCCTTATAAAACCCTGTGTTCTAATTTTCCCCTCCCTTTCCCTTACCCCCTCCCCCAGTAAGTGGTCTAATATATGTTAAACATATGCAATTCATCTATCTATATTTCCACAATTATCATGCTACACAAGAAAAATCAGATCAAAAAGGAAAAAAAATGAGAAAGAAAACAAAATGCAAGCAAACAACAATAAAAAGAGTGAAAATAGTATGTTGGTCATAGAAGGTTCCTTTTTTAGTTCAGAAACTCTTCTGCTTATATAAATCTATTACAGTAAAAGACTAGAGAGTACAAAACAATTATTCTCTCATTCACACAAGACTTTATGCTCCATGTAGATTCTTTCCCCTCTTCACTCTAATTAGACCCTCTTTATATTCATGGAGAATCCAAGACTTCTAGAAGAAATACAGATTGAGAGAAACATCATAACATTTGATCTACCTATTTTTAGAAAATTTCAAATAGTGTTTCAAGGTATTCATTATGATTGTCTCTATTAGGTATTAATGTATTGTAAACTGAGCCAACTTGCTATGAAGTGTATAATTAAGGGAAGAGAGAAATACATGTTGATTTTACCAATGCTTGTGGTTGTTTGACTCGCTACTTCTTTCTTTTCCATGAAGATTCTTACATGAGTTAAGTGGTTTTGAGAAAATTGGAATATTAGTAAATACCAAAATTTATTCTTATATCTTTTTATGTGGTCTGTTCTTTAAACAAAAATGGCCACAATTTCAAAAAGTAAGTTCTCCTCTCATTTTCACTAATTTAAATTTACTAACAATTATTTTTCAATGTTTTTATCTTATAATAAATGATTTTAGTTGTCTGAAATATATTTTTAAAATTTCATTACTCTTCAAGAGAATAGTTTAATGACATATTTAAAATTTCATCTAAAACTCCCTCCCCAAATTTCATTATTTACACTTTACTAATTACAATTAACCTGTTTCTTCTTACAATTAGTGAATTTTTATTGTCTTTAATTTAGCATATTCAAACTTTAGTTCATTCATCTCATATAATCTCCTGACTTCTTCAAAAAGGTGATGTCAAGTTTATAACTAAGGTCATCTAGCCCTTTAACATTTCCTATGCTCATATCATCATCACAAAATTCTTGTGGGACACAGCAATGCAGATCTATGGAGAGAAAGTGCCCCAAAGAGGGCTACACTGACAAAGATAGCTGGCTATGTCACATAATGATGACATCTAAATTTTCCATCTTCAGATTTACTCCCATAACCATAATATAGTGAAACAGCTTAGGGACAAAATCCTAGAGCTTTCTTTCTTTTCTTTTTATATAATGCCTTCCTTTATTGCCTTTGCTACTGTTGATCACTCTCTCAACCCTAATTTTCTCTTCTCTGTAGAATTTCAGGATACCACTCTCTCCTATCTACCTATCTGACTGCTCCTTCTGTGTCTTCTGGATTGACCATCACCCATATTATGCCCTCTAATTATAGATGTCCTTCAGAGTTCTGTCCTGGACCTCTTCTATTACTTCACCTGATGACCTCATTAGCTCCAATGAATATAATTGCCATCTCTGCTGATTTTTCCTACCCTAAGCTCTCTGCTGATTTCCAATTTTAGAATACCAACTTTTCATATATCTGAAACTGGATGTCCAAAAGATATCCTAACCTCAACATGTCTAAAACAGAACTTATGTTTCCCTCTAGGCCCTCCCCTATTCAATCTTCCTTATTATTGTAGAGGACAACAACTTCCTTCCAGTCCCTCATACTCACTCACAATCTAGAAGTCATCATGAATTCTTCCCCATCTTATTTCCAATATCCAAGCTTTTGCCAAGGCCTGCCAATTTCATCTCTTCAACATCTCTAAAATATGCCTTTTTCTATCCTCTGACCACTCTACTGCAGGCCCTCTTCACTTCACACTTTGATTACTGCAAAAGTCTATTGATGCCTATCTGAAGTAGCTACTCATTCTATTCTATTCAGCCATTAAGTTATTTTCTTAACTACCCTTTATTCAATTAACTGCTTCCTGGTAACTCTAAGATTGAATACAAAATGTTCTATTTAGCAATTAAATATATACAATTAAATAATTAATTATTTATATCAATTTATATTTATATATATAAATTAATTTATATTTATATATATTTATATTTATATAAACTTTTATATATTGAATATATATAATTAAATAACTATTTATATTAATTTATATTTATATTAATTTATATATAGATTTATATTTATATATATACATATTCCATATATATAACATATATGTATATTTTACCTACACCCCAACATGTATTAATGCATAGAGTAACACTGGCCTCCTCACTGTTTCACAAATGAAGTACTCTTACCAGCTTCAGGGAGTTTCTCTAACTGTCCCCCTTGTTTGGAATGTTTTCCTTCCTATACTATACTTATTGAGTCTCTGACTTTGTCTCTAATAAAATTCTATTTCTTTATTGAAATAGAATAGAATAGAGGCTTTCCCCAAACCCTCTTAATTCCAGCATCTTCCTTCTTATAATTATTTCCTATTTAACTGTATAGAGTTTGATTTGTACATATGTATTTGCATTAGATTGTAAGCTCATAAAGGGCAGTAGTCACTACTTGTTTATTTTTGTCCTTATTATTATACAGTCCTTAACATAATACCTGGTATATAATAAGTGGGTACTTAATAATAGTTGACTGATTGGTTGACTGGTTGATCAGTAAAGATATTTGGCAATTGATTCTGCCTTCTTGTCCTTTCTCCCAACTCATTTGCCTTGATTGGGGAAAGAACAGTCTTTATTCATTTGATTAAGTAGAACAAAGTTCTATTTTCTAACAAATGTTATGCAGATTTTCTATAATATTTTTGTGGGTTTGGGATCTTTTATTTAACTCAAATTAAATCAATATTAATATTTTATACCTGTATGCATAGAATTAGATATGATGATAGTCTACTCCAATTCTTAATGATTTTTTCTTAAATGTTGATCTAGAAGATATCAATATTTAATGTGTCTAATCCCAATCATCTTTCTAAGCCAAAATGTAGATTAATGCAACACATTTGATTACCCTTTCGTAAAGGTTATATTAATTAAAAACTTCAATTGATCTAATTTTATTTTATCTCTCTAAGTGTTTCCAGACCTAAATAACTCTAGACTTAGATTTTCAATTTAAAGGTACATGGTTACTATTTCTTATAGAAAGATGTCTGTGTTTATTTCAAGTAGCAACAGCATCTAGAAGATAAGCTTTGGGCTAGGATTCAAGAAGACTTGTATTGAAATTTTATCTCAGATCCTTAAATAGCAGTGTGCTCCTGGGCAAGTCATTTAATTTGCCTAAAACTCTTATCTTTAATATGGAAATAACAGTGCTTGTCAAACTCCAAATGAAAAGTAAAGAAAGCACTTTCTGTGCCTTAAAACACTATGTGTAGGTGAGTCATTATTATGTACAAGTAAAACTTTAGTAATATTTGCCCTCCTGTTATTGATCTTATGGAAAATAAGAAACATAAAAAATATATGCATTTAAGACCAATGGAATTATGGAATTAATCAAATTAGTACTCTTATTTTGTCATAAAGTTCAGGAATAACAAGGGAATTTAAGCTTCTAAAGGAAGGTATTGCTTTTTGTTTGTTTTTGTCTGTTTTTTCAGTATTTATACTCCAAGCATTCTACCCAGAGTATGGCACATAGGAACATCTTGATAAATGCTTTTGATTGAATTAATAAATTAATCTTACCAGTGAGCAAGGGATTATAAGGTTAAATGAAAACTGTTAGGTAGTATTAGATCTTTCAGACTTGGGGGATATTGGATTATTATTATTGGCGGGGTGTGGCAGTTGAACTCACAAAATATATTGAAGTTCAGGGCAAGTGTTATGAAATATCTCAAAAGAATTTGCAGCATTAGACCATCTTAAAATCAAGAGGCAAAAATTTCATTATTGGTAGCAGCCTAAGTTCCAAAAAAGGAGAGCTTAAAAAGAAGAAAAATGCCACAAGGCCAGCAAAGTTCTTGGAGAACATGCTGCCAAAGGTAAGCAGGATGAGTTTCTAAAAGGAGTTGGTGAAGAAGCAGGGTATGGGTAGGTTCATTTATAAAAGAAAAACAGCCTTGGGGGTTGATTTCCATAGCTTGGCTTTCTGATGGAAATTATTCTTCCCTTCTTTCCTTTCTTCCTCCCCCTCTCCCTTCCCTCCTTTCTTCCTTCCTTTTCCTTTTTTCCTTCTTTCCTTTCTTCCTTCCGTCTTTCCCTCCTTCCATTCTTCTTTCTCTCCTTTTTCCTTCCTTCCTTCCTTCCTTCCTTCCTTCCTTCTTTCCTTCCTTCCTTCCTTCTTTCCTTCCTTCCTTCCTTCCCTCCTTCTTTCCTTCCTTTCTTTTCTTCCCTTCTTTCCTTCCTTCCTTCCAGAAGATAGTAAAGGATTTGCTATTGAATATTCTTGATGAGCTTGTATCCAGCATTCACAAATGAATCTTTCTATTATGGAAAAAAACTCTAAAAAATAAATTTTCAAGCCAAAACAACGGAAGTGAACAACTAGTCAGATAAAACTTCTTAGGAGGGAAATAAAATGCCCTTAAGTTATCCTCAATTAATTTGTAAGATCTCCTAGATCCAAAAAGCAAAACAATATCTTTTATTTTCAAAATATAAACCAAGTAGGTGATACTCTTCTAAATTTAGTATTGTAGAGGGAGTGAATCTGGATTAGAATCTAGAGAAAGAATTGGTAACTTCATTCTTTGACCTGATTTTAGACAATTCTCTTCATTTCTCTCCAAATAGTTTGATTCCTGAGTTTAATCCCCAATGTTGAGAAAAGGTAAAAAAAACAACTGTTCTAATAGAAACATGAACCAGGAGGCTGATGATCTGGTGGACAACATACCCTTGGAGCCTTTATAATGAGAACAAAATTGAAATGAATCTAGGAATCTTAAAGAGGATTATTGTCACCTCAAATCTGTACCCCATTGTCTATATAATACTGCCCCTCTTTATAGTTATTCCTATTACAATTTAGCTAATTTAATTATATGAACATAGTTTGAAAAAAATGTAAAGCTTCCCAAAAAAGCAAATAGTAGAATCCTTTTATTTTCCAGGTGAAGAAACATAGACTTGGAAAGGTGAAATATCTTTCTGGAGTTCATTGAATTAGTGCAGAGAAATCAAGTCATTTCTGATAATCAGTGAAGTATTATTTTTGCTACTTTGGAGAATACCTAGCTCATGTGTACATACAACCTTTGTTAGCTCCCATCCTTCTGGTCTTCTTCTAGTCTCCTTGCTCTCCCCTTTTTTCTAGTTAGTAAAGCCAAAATCAAACAAAGAATGAAATAAAAAACCTTGAGAAGAAGAGAAAACAGAAGCAGCAATAGAAACAACAAACTTTCCAAATCTTTCCTGGAAGAAGGTTGTTTTTTTTTTTTTCTTTAATTGTTCCCCAGAAGTTCTAATCAAGCAGCAAAATTACATATCAATCACTGCACTAAATAAGCCTTTTCTTCTAGGACCAAAATCAAAATATTAATAACAATAATTCCCCTCTTATCTTTACTTTCCTTTGTCTTTTTCTTTTGTCTCTCCTTTCCCCTCCTTCTTTTTTTTTCTTCCTTCCTTCTTAACTTTTTTTTTGTGCTTAATTTGATCTTATCTACACTTTTGTCTTAACTCCCTGCCCTGTCTTCCAACTTTTTGAAACCTGCAATCTATTCAAAGCCATATGTGCTTTGTGTCTCTACTGACACAATGATATACACCAGGGACACGCAGGATGAAAAATAGACAATTGTTTGAGGAAGGCAGCATGGGTCGGCAGATGCTCACAGCTGTGAGTTTTGTGGGAAAATTCCCTAGTTATTTAGGTAGTATCAATACCTTCTTTTGATATCGGGTGATTGAACATGTTTAGCTTGTCTGTGTCAAAACTATTTGTTGAAAGCAGAAGACAGAACAAGGCCAGAATTAGCACTGAGATTACAGTAATTTTGAATTAATAAAGATATTGTATGGGAGTCAATGTGTGAAGCATTATTTAGCCTGATTGTAATTGTGATTCAGTGCATAGTCCCTAATGAAGAGCAATTGAAAAAAAAATGGAGAGAAGAATGAGAGTGAGAGTGAGCAGGTAGGGAATCCTGTGCATTTTAGAAGCTCTAGAATAAGGAGAAATGGAATTGGAGCTGTTTGGGACAGGGGCATAAGCATGTGTGAGAGACTGACTCTATTGATGATTTTAAATTTGAATAAGACATCTGGGGTTTGGGGTTCTAATACTCTCTATACTCACTCAACTCCTAGTGACATCAGTGTGCCTGGGAAATTTCTAACAAAGCCTTAACACATGCAACATTAGGGTGGCAAAGTTCTGGGGCTTTGTAATTTCTGTTGGCAAAAGATAATGCTTCGGTGGTAAGGAGTGTATTCAAGAAAACTCAAAGCTTTGAACTTGAGAATAGTGCAAATATGAATCTACAACAAAGAGTAGAATTTAGTATGACAAAAAATCCCACTCAATATTATTTAAATGACATAGTAATGATATATAGAGAATTGATAGAATACCCTAACTAGAGGTTCTTAATATAAGGCTTATTAAAATATGTTTATAATATACACATACAGATATGTAAATGTATTCCAAAAAGTATATTTCAGTGTAGTTGCTCTTCTTTGTAAATCAATATATTGCATTTTATGCATTTACAATCATTATTCTGATAAGGGTTGCATAGATTTCACCCGACTTCCACTGGACTCAAAAAGTTCCATAGAATTATTAGTCATTAGGAAAGGATTGATGGCCCAGCAAAGCAGTGATATCTGCAGAAAACAGGGTTATTGGCAAACCTCTGATTGTGAATCGATAATCATAAAAACCTTCTTCCCATTGTTTTTCTTCATAAACATCACTCACCAGGGAAATAAGATTGTTTGTTGTGCTTCATAAATGCTCAGAGTATTCCTTCCTCTTTGAAAGTGTGGTGTCTAGTATGACTCAATAGAGCATCAGAGTAAGAGTATTTGGAGAAAATTCAAAGAGCATGCCATAGAGCACAAAGTGACTAAGCTGTGAATATAGTTCCAACTATAGATTGTTCATGCTTCCCACTAATTAGGTTAGTTAAGTATGAAGAAACTCATTGCCTACTGGCTAGTTATTGTTCAATGAATTATTATCCAAGGCAATCAACAAAATAAAAATATTAAAGTAACCCTAAGCCTTTAGTAGCTCTCTTTCACTTTTGTAATGCTGAGACTAGAGGCTATAGAAAGGGATATAGAGAGTGTTAAGAATCATCCAATATCTAGGAATAGAGATAGGAACTGGACCTGTGCTTTACTTGGCATAGGTACCTCCTGAATAAGGAAACCCACTCGAATAATTGAAATTGACAATTTCTCTGCAATTTATAGCCTCAGAAATTATGCAGAATAATAAGAAGTTAAATGGCTTATCGAGAGTCATATGGATAATGTTTCAGAGATTAGACAGTCTAGACCATGTATAAATATAAACTTCATATTCTAAATGTAAGATGACTGTACAATAGCCTATGAATAAATATACTATTGAAGAAGAGGAGGATTGAATAATATCAAATATCATATGAAGAAAAAAGGAAATTTCAGATAAATGAAAGATCGATTTAAATGTCCCCCATGAAAAATCAAGTAAGGAGTTGACAGTTGGATTTATCATGCATCCAAAGGCAAATAAACATCACTTCTTGGAGGTATTTCATGAATTGGTAATGCAATGTTCAGTACAACTATCTGCAAAAGAAAAATCAATGTATGAAGTCCATACTACCAATGCAGGTTGGCATCTTCTCTGCAACTTATAATGTTAGAGAGAGATGCCCCAGTTATAAAATTGCTTATCTGTGGTCATAAAGATAATATTGTGAAAGACAATATCTGAATGGAATTATCCTGATTCTGAGACTGGTTCTTTTCATTGCACCAAAATACATCATGAAAATAATTCCGTTTATGCATCAACACATTTACAGAAAATGAAAAGGGAGAGATATTATATAAAGAACTTATATGACTCTCCAAATTCAATCAACATGCTTTTTAATATAAATGCAGAGGAAATATGGCATAATAATTTTTAAAAGGCTTATTAACTAAGAAGAACTTGTTTTATTTAGCCCCATAGGGATTAATGAGGACCATTGAGTAGAATATGCAAAGGAGCAATTTAGGCTTGAGTTTAAGAAAAAATTCCTAATGTTTGGAGCCATCCAAAAGTGTAATTGGATGCCTTGAGAACTTATATGTTAGAATTTCTACTCCCACCTCAGATACATATTGTTTTTGTAATTCTAGGAAAATTGCTTAATATCTCTCAATGATCTAGGCAACTTTTTAAGACTATGTCACAGAAAAGTTCCTGAACTTCACCCTCATTTCAGTGGTCCCTAGATTAATGAAATCACTAGTCATGGCCTTATCTTCCTGGATACTTAATGATTTTATTGTGAAATGAAAGATAGTGAATGATGAAAAATACTGAATCCTTTTCTTGTAATATGCTTTCTTTGATGTAAATTTGATATCAGCTCCATCAAATCCCCTCCACAGAAGGGAGAAAAAGTTAAATATTTTCAGATTATATGGATGAACAGTCAATTTCATTAGAAAACCATCACATATATAGGACCTAATAGTGGAAAATGTTCTGGGAACAGAATAGACTAAAAGGGAGAGAATGAACTGAATTATATTTCAGAAATTACCCTAATCCTAAATTCATGCTTTTCATGTTCATGAGCTGTTCTATGATGCAAAATTCAATCTTTTAAATACCAGTTTCTACCTAGCATTGTTCTATGGAATTAATAAATGTTTTCTCAGTGGAGGGCAGATGATGAAAGGGTATAAATATTTGTGTGGTATCTAATATGTTCCAGGTATTGTGCCAAATGGTTTTTCTTACAAATAATGTTTCATTTAATACTTACAACAGCCCTGTGCAGTAGGTGATGTAATTACCCCCATTTTGTAGTTTCCTAAACTGAGATAGAGAGAAATTAAATGATTTACTGAGTGTTTCACAGTTAATATGGACCTGAAATCACATCCTAAAGTCTCAGTCACTATACCATTTCACCAGATTATGATGACTCAAAAGGAAGTGGGGGAAAACAGTAGCAGATATAATTTCTATCAATAATGAGTTACATGAAAGATGTAGTATTAGAGATAATGTCAGTGATAAGTGTGATCAGGAGAGGAGGTGAACTAATATGAGAGCAAATGAGACTGGCTGAGTATTTCTTCCCACAGAATAAGAGATCTCAGGAAACTTTCATTTAAAGCCATACCCAAAAAGAATCAGCATGTATAACATGCAACAAATAGCTACCTACACAGACCTTCAGTGAGGGAGATAATGACCTCCCAAACCATTCGATTGCACTGTTGGACAGTTCTAATCATAAGGATTTTTTTTTTTCCTGTCCTCAAGCCTAAATTGCTCTTTTGCATCACCAGCTCATTGTTCTTCATTCAGTCCTATGTGGTCAGAGAGAACAAATCCAAACATTCTTCCAACAATTCTTCAAATACTCATCTTCTCTTCTCTTCTCCAGGCTAAATATCCAAGAGTCCTTCAATAGACCCTTATGTCAAATGGATTCAAAGCCATTCAGTACCCTAGTTGCTTTATTGCCTAGAGGATTTTTAAATCGTCTTTATCTTATCAGTATTTTCTCTACTTACACTCATGCTCAGAACTGAAGATAATACTTCAAATATGATTTTTCTAAGTCAAAATAATGTAGCAACTATCAATTTACAATTCCTTAAAGCTATGCTTTTCTTCATACACAACACCATATTTGCTTTTTGAAAGTCACACAACACAGGGGAATCTTATTTAGCTTGGAGCCAACTAGAAATTTCAGACATTTGCTTTCAAACTATTCTTTAACCATATATATATATATATATATATATACATACATACATACATACATAT
>JAJPUD010007176.1:86837-113013 GCA_023553655.1 Myrmecobius fasciatus | reverse complement strand
CTTGGTGACATGTATATCTTCTTTCTCAATAAGCCTAATTATGAATCCTCTAAATGTACTTTAATCTGTAACTTGGTTTAATTTGCCATTTGACAAATTTTGTTTCTTTAGGGGATATCTAAGATTATAACGGTTTAAGTTTGTTCAGCTTTATGATACTGAAGGAAGGAAATCCATGGAATTTGTGGATCTATCTCCTCATTAAGTTTTATAACCTAAGAGGAATGTACATGATTGAAATGTGTAAAATAATTATTTCTCTGCCATTCTGACATAATTTTTCCTAGAAGAAGTGATGTTCAAATCCTAATGATTGTTCAGGTTTTCTTTGAGGCCGGAGCATATTAATAAAACCTAGATTTTTACCTCCATAGTTTTTGTATTCTAGGTGACAGCAATCACCTACCACAGGAAATATTTCTCCCATGACATCTACCTCCTTCCACTTACTATTAAGTCACTTAATTGTGACATGTTTTATGAACAAGTGTTCCACCATTAAAAAATAGGGCCAGCATAAATTTGTAGTACATACTCCACAGAATTACTTTAGACTATGCACTTAAAACTGTGTAAATTTTAATTCATTATATGAATGAATGTCAGCAGTCATTATAAATACCCGCAGCTGCTTGAAGATAGAATGTACTGTTTTGGGAAGAATAGGCTTTATTATCTCTAAAAGTCTTCAAGCAGAGATTAATTACCACTTGTCAGGAATGCCATAGAGGGAATTCCTGCTCAGGAATAGATGAGACTACTTTTCTGAAGTTCCTTCTTGCTTTGAGAATCCATATGGAGAACTTCGTCTGTAGTTGACTATGACCACCACATACAATATCTGTCTATGGCTATCACAAATGACCCAGTCTTTCCCTTTTTCTGAGAAACTTATAATGGACAATATTTAGGACCTGTGAGGTGATATGTTCAATAAATACCTGTTGAATTTTTAAGTTTATAGCCATTAGACTTAGGCCTGAGCCAAAAGGCAATTAGTCAGTGTTTTTACATAGTCTGATCTAAGTTACGTCACAAGTGACAAGTAGACTGACCTTAGACCTACTGCCATAAAGGGAACACATTTGGAGAAATCTAAAAGGGTTCCTTTCCTGTAAATAACTGGAAACAACTATGTTCATAGCAAAGCATAGATCTAGAGCTCAAAAGCTTAAAAAATACACATTTTTACAAATTCTTCATTTTATAGATTGGGAAAACTGAAGTTCAGAAAAGCTAAATGTTTTTCCCAAGTCACATAGGTAAATAAGCAAGACAAATCTGATTTTTCACCATTAAGCCAGTGTTCTTTGCATTATGCCACAGTGCTTCCTTTTTGCCTCTCCCCTTCCCCCAAAGGACATAAATATCAATTGAGTAAACTTTAAAGAAACAAATCTATGAGCCTGTGGTAAACAAAAACAAGATAATACTATCAATTAGCAGTTTCACATTTCTGGGGTACTCAGACTGATGCAGATAAGTCAAAGTATCAGATCATACAGCTCTTTAGCACTTTCCCCCTTCATTCCTCCATAGCCTTGCCATCTAAGTGAATCTGAATAAGCACAAAAACTGAGCTAAAAAGAAAATTGTGCTATTCAGTTAAGTCTGACTCTTCATGACCCCATTTGGAGGTTTTATTTTTTTTTTTTTTCAAAGATACCGTAGTTTGCTATTTCCCCCTCTAGTTTATTTTATAGATAAGAAACTGAAGCAAACTGGATTAAGTGACTTGCCCAGGATCACACAGCTAGTGTCTAAATTCACATTTGAACTCAGGTCTTCCATTGCACTACTGAGATGCTACTTCCAAGGTAAAGGTAAACACCATGTTTTTATCATCTACACATGACCAAATTGCAAAAATATACCACTGTTAGATTCCCTTAGATGGAGTTAGTTTTAAATATGTGCACGAGGCCACTTTCCCTTACACATCACTTGATATCTCTATCATATTGTTCCACATTTGTTATTGTCATGTTGCTCTGATAATTTGATGTCAACTATGAACTTTCAATATTAAATTATTTCACTTGTCTAAACCTGCTGGAGGCAGGGTTAGGAAAATACTTTAAAAATGTTAAGGGATTATTTTTATATTTGAATACCTTGCAATTGTGAAAACAATTATTGAATGTAATGCAATAGGAAAAACCACTAGTTATAGCATTAGATGACCATGGTTCAGATCTTGCCTCCAATGTTCCTCAGTTATAACTATAGATCATATATGGCCTAGGGCAAAGTTACTTAGTTGTTCTGGGCTGGGTGGGTAGTTTCTTCATCTATAAACTTAGAACTTGTCTAAATGTAGACAGAATAGAATAGGTTCTGAGATCTCTTCTAGCTTTTGATTTATGAACTTGTGATAACTGAATTGTTACAAATTTCATGCATTATATCTATTTTGTTCCAAACCAGCTATAAATAAAATTTTTGGGGGGAAAATGGGGGAATTATATTATTCCCTGAAGATGAAGGTTTGAGGGAAAGAAGTTACCCAATGAAAAAGGTAAAGCAATGTATCCATGGGCTATGTAACTGTGTTGGGGAGGGAAGATATGGATTCTCTTTGGTTGTTTGACTGTCACTAATGTACCTACAATGCATATTTTTCCTTTTTAAGTCATCTTGTGACTTCAATTGTGTGATCATGGCTGTGATTTCTTTGAGAATTCGAAGACCTGAAATAAGTAAGAGCTGCTCTCTTACTCTTATAAATGTTATTTTCCTTATTTCTATTACTAATAATGGCATTATCTGGTAACTGAATTCTGAGTTAAAGCATTTTTATAAGAAGCCAAAAGAGATCAAAGATTGTCTTATTTAGAACAAATTAATCAATTGCAAATATTTATTAAATACCTACTATGTTTCAGATCCCCCCCCCCCCCCCCCCCCCACCGGGGGGCCTTTTTCCGGCGGGGCTATGCTGAGGTGCAAATACTGGAAAAAGGAGGGAGGGAAGCTTTAATTACTTAGTCACCAAGCATTTATTAAGCATATGCCATGAGCTAGGAATTGCTTTAAGTACTAGGAATACAAAAAGAAGCAAAAAAGACAGTCATTGAGTTGGGTCTTTACAAAGGACTGACCTTTTTTTTTTTTTTTTTTTTTTAAGGTAATCATGGGTAAGTAGGAAAAGGATAGAAGGGACAGATCAAAAATGGATTTTTCCCCTTTGCTTTTAAACCACAAGGAAGCAAATTACTTTAAAATGCTAGGATGAAATAATGTATATAAGATAATAGCAGCTGCAATGAAAAGTGCTCAGTATGCCCCAAATGCCCTTTGGTATTACAAGGACATAGCTGTAGAAAGCCAATGCTATGACTTTGCAAGCACAGTCTCCTGAATCTATTAGGTGTAGGCTCTTCTATCAAGCCATATTTTGTGGAATCTCTATTTCTCATCACAAAAAGTCAGGTTAATTTATTCAGTCTGTAGAGCTGTTACCTTTTTTTTTTTTTTTTTTTGGTCATGAAAGAGGAAATTATCAGCTTCATGAGTTCAAAGTTTCCTGAACTCTTACAGGATATGATACCATGATTATCCAAAATAATTAATTCCTCCTCCTTTGCAAAATTAAGCTTAAAAGTAAATTTGATTTTCACTGGTTAGCTTTTTTTTTCCTTGTGAATTTTTGTAATTAAGAAGAAAATTCTCCAGTAAATGAGCAGCAGAGATAACAAACTCAATTTTCTTAACATTCTGTCAAAATCTACAAATTATGCATCTCACTTATATAAGAACATTTCTTTGCCATTTCAACTTCACTCAAAGAATATGAATAGGAAAGCAAATCTTATGCAAAACTCCAAAGCACTGGAATAAAATATGAAAAATTTGGTCAGTTGCCTAGAAGTTTTGTAGTTGGTATATAAACTCTGGACAAGTCTGTAATCATGTATTTGGATGATTAATAGAAATTTTTACATTTTATTTATATATTTTGAAGTCCTAAAGGCAAAGCCTATGCATTTGGTCATTGTCTTTAAAAATGAATATCAGAGAAATCAAACATGAGAGTAGAAAGAGTATTAGATGGGGAACAGAGCAGCAAATAGAAATTTTGCTCTGAAGCAAGTTTTGAAAACTATTTAAGAGACAAGGGACATGAAGATTACCTTCAGATGAAGGGTAGATGGGACTTTTGTGATAAGCAGTCTGGGAGACAGATTCTCAGATACTAGCATTAGGTTGCTCTTGCAAAGGTTATTAATGAATGGAGGCATAAGAAGAAGCTAACCCTAGTTCATAAGAAGAAGCTAACCCTAGTTCACAATCTAAAGGGTTCTTGTATTTACTAAGTATTATGCCTACTTAAGTTTTAAACCAGTTTCCACCCAGGAAGAATTCACACACTATCTTAAGCCTCTAAGTAATGTGCCTTGGGGCAAAGCTTTAGTTGCCCTATTCTAATTAGGAGGACTCAGGAGATCTGGGTTCTAGTCCTATCTCTGCTACTATCTGTGGGAAATTTTGGGAAAACAATACATCCTCTTTGAACCTCAGGCCCTTTATCTATTTTAGAAAAGACAATTGAATAATCATATTATGTTTTTTGTTAGCTTATGAGTTAACTGAACAGGTTTGGAAAGAAACTTAATGTCCCTCTTGCATATTGTGATGGCATTAACATGCTACATTTATAGCGGAGGTGTTTTTGAAAAGTTGTTTTTAGCTTATTGATTTAAACAAACTCAAAGGACCCTTCCAAAAACTAAAATTCTATGATTTTTGGTCAACAGCATATGTTGACAACTTTTCCTTGACTTGAATCCCATTATAAGTTTTTATTTATAGAAAAGCCTGGACTTGATATTAAATGTTAAAAAATCCCAAATAAAATCATACTACCAAAAATGAAAAAGACAAGAAAAGAAATTCAGTTGGTAAAGAAGTTTAGTGATCCAAAAAGTTAAACAAATAAAAATTTTTTGGGACATTTAGTATAGTGTATTCTATCAATAAATTGCATTACCATTTTATATTGTTTGCATGAAATTAAAAAAAATCACATAATTTTCAAGGTTGTGTTTATCTGTAAACTCTATGTCATTATGAGTGATGGTTCTTATTTTAGACCAAATTTCACTTTCACTTAAAACCAAATATTGCTTAATATATCTTTCTCATAGAAGAAGGAAAAGTTTCTAGAACAGAGAACTGAAATTATTGTATTATAATTCATAAAGTTTTTATAAATACCTTGAGAATTCTGTGCAACTTAAATTTTTTACTTTATACTACTTTTGAAATTTGTCATCACACTTTCAACTCTTGGAACAGTGGACTTTGTTAGGAAGACTTGGATTTAAATTCTATCTCAGATACTAGCTTTATTAACTTAAAAAGATCACTTAATCTCTGCTTCAGTTTCTTCATATAGTGAATGAGGGGGTTTTATTCAGTGGCCTCCAAGCTAGTTGTATATCTAATGAAATCCTAATCTAATGAATGAATTAAAAATTTACTATGTGCAAAGTACTAAGTAGGAGGTATACACATAGAAAAGCAGAGATAGTACCTATTTTTTCTTTTCTTTTTTAAAATTTAGAAAAAAAATCATCATGCACACAGCAGAGAGGATTCAAAATATAAAGTTATATATTTCCATTTCAAGAAAATTTATATAATGAATACTACAATTTGTGTTCAGAGCTGCCCACTTTTTTTTTTTTTTTTTGCTTTCTGGTAGGTTTTCTTTTATTCTCTGCTGTGCATTTTTAATTTTATTCTCCCCCCCCCCCCTTCCTCCTCACCTCCTTCACTGTAATACTTATTTTTAAGAATCTTACAATCTAATGGGGAAGACACCTTTGGGAGATTTCTGCTGCAAGTTAGATGGAAGGGTCCCATGGTTCTTAGGATTTAGCCGCAAAATACCTGTTAATGTAACTTCCTTAGTCTTTCCCCTTGATGAGAAGATATTGATGATGAACTATTTAATCATACCAAGTATTTTGGTGTCAAATTTTCTGTATTTGAGATTGCTGAAGAGGTAGGGGCTTCAATGTTTTTAGAATCAGTTTCCAGGTCTTATTTCTACAGGGATTGTTTCCCAGATTAATGGCCCCAGGGGTTGGGCTGGAAGTAGGATTGATTGGGCTGGTGGAGGGAGGGGATGCACAGTGACATTTCCAGAGTTCTTAGTCTAATTTTCCTCCAGGTAAATACAACAAAGATATGAATATGGGAACTTCTTCTGATGCACATTTTGATTTTTCTTTGCTTTATTTGAAGGTGATTCGCTGTGGTCAAAATAATTAATTGCTTGTTGATGAACCTTCTAAAGATGAACCTTCCTTAATTTAATTAGGTTAATCTTTGACAAGCCTTGAATCTGTCACATTCAAAATCTTTCACTAGACCTAGCTCTGGAATAGACTGCTCTTGAACTTGGGCTATTCTGGAATAATTATTGATAACTCAAGGATCTTACATGGTTTAATGAAGCATTGGAATAAGACTAGTGGAAAACCTCATTGTTTATTTCTTCTGAGTGCATCTTTTCTCTGGTAAAGGTGCTTATGGTTGAATCTGAAGGTTAGCAAAGGCATTTTGAACTGTTATTCTCAGGGAGAAACTGAGATAGTATCACACATTAGAGATTAGATATTACTTTATTGATCCAGATATAAGAGTAGCCAACTGAATAGGACTCACATCACAAAGTATTCAGGGCTCCATTGAGGCAAGTCATGGATTTATATAGGTTCTTATAGCTCAGGGAGAAAGAACAGCTGAGAGATATCAGGGGTTCAAAAGAAACTATTAATTCAATTCTGACAGGTGGGGAGTAAGGGGAAGAAGAGTGCTAAAGTTATAAATTCAGGTAGGGAGTGAAAGCTGCTGGAGAAGCTGGGACAGTGAGTCGGGGTCGTTTAGATAAGAGATACCTCAAGGCTGGCCATTTGGAAGTTTTATGATTCCATTGGAATGTGAATCCAATTACTTCTGAAGGTCAGGAAGTGGGGATTCTATTCTGGGACAGAGCAATTAAGGGAAGTTTTATACATGGGAACTGTAGCATTAAGGGAAGCAGGGCAATTTAGGGAAACTGATATTGGGAACTGTGCCTGGGACAGAGCAATTGAGGGAAACTGATACATGTGGCACAACAGAACAAAGACTAGAGGATACAGTGGCTTAGAGGGATTATGGATCATTAATTTATGGGTGGAAAAAAATGTGGAGGTCATTTAGTCCAACATTTCCATTTTACAGATGAGGAAATTAAAATACTGAAAGGTTAAGTGTTCTGCCAAGTTTTCTGAGGAAGAATCCAAACTAAAGTCTTGCTGATTCAAATTTTTTTTTATCTATCTTTTATGTCACCTAGCTCCCTGGGGATAATGATAGAAATTGTGATACATCCAGAAAAAAATAAAAGCCAAACAAATAATAAATAGAACAAATAGAAAGTTTTCTCTATAATGGTTTTCTCTTTAGATCCTTGTTCCAAATTTGAGTTAATTAGGTAGCATTTACTTTTGGCTGCTAATCAATCTTCCATCTATAAACTTACAAATATTTATTAATATTATAACATACATTACATTGATATATGAAATAACATATATATATAAACACCATAGTGTTCTAAATTTTGCAAATATCTTTAAACATATTTCACTTGATAATATTATTAAAAATACTGTGTGCTATACTGCACGAGAGAGGAGGACTTGAAACCAGAAAGACAAAGAAAAATTTTGGCTATGTGACCCTGGGAAAGTCACTGAATCTCTCAAAGAAGGAGATCATTAACCTTTACTAAAGACTTACTCTGTATCAGGTACTAGACTAAAATTTGACTCTCATAGCAATCTGAGGAGTAGGTGCTATTCCAGGGCCATCTCCAGTCTTTTTGATCTATATCTTGCTATTGGACCCAGTTGACTATGGAAAGTGAGGCAGGTGACCTTGCACTCCTCATTTAAATCCAATTCATTTGCATGTCATGGCATCCTCTCCCTGATGTTGGACCTCTTTTTTATACTTGAAAACATTGAATCAGGCAGAGGTTAAAGTGATTTGTCTGGGATTATACAAAAAGCAAGAGACTGAATCTGAGACTGAATCTGAACTGGTCTTCCTGAATCTGAGATCAGCATCATATCTACCCTGGAGTTATGAAATTCTAAGCTTAAGTCCAGCCTCTGATACATGCTGTCTGTGTCACCTTGGTCAATACTATGAATATTTCTGGATTATAGAGGGGAGTGGATGGAGGTTACACATTGGGAGCTCTATATACTAGTGAAATTTCAAGTATAGATCAATTAGCTAGCTGCCACAGAAAGGCTTTCTTAAGTTTGAGAGAGAGTACTGACCTGAATTGTTAGAGAGTTTTCTCATTAGAAGTTTGCTATTCTGGTGCTATTCCTATTAAGCACCTACTAAATAAATAAAGAAACAAATTTTCCCTTCCCTGTCCAACATGCCTACAGAGGTTTAGGATTTCTTTCATGTTACTAAGTGGTAAAATTTTTAATTATTGGTATTTGACCATCTGGGATGAGGAATCTCTCACAACAAGAAAAAGAATGGCTTTACTTTTTAAAAAAATACGTCTAAACTTGACTTGGATTTAGGAAAATCTGATTTCAAACTTCAAATACTCTTTCTTGTAAGTAAGCTTGAACAAATAATAATCCCTTTCTACTCAGTTTATTATTTGTAAAATAAGGACAATAATAACACATATCAATTGTGTTGATCAAATGTTGTGATGATCAAATGAGATAATATTTGCAAAAAAAAGCAATTAGCACAGTGCTTGGAACATAATAAATGCTTATTCTCTTCCCTCACTTTCCTTTGTACTTCCCTACAACTTCTCCTCTCCCCAACTAATTTATTATTATGGAGGCCAGGACTGTGTGAGATCTTTTCTTCTTATTTTTTTGGTAATAGTAGTTTCTAAAATGTCTTAAACATTTGAACTTTATTCTGTTTGCTTTCTTCCTTTTAGGATACTACTTCTCTTCATGATACTGCTTCTCTCCATCCTGTCTGTAAGACTAAACCATTTCTTCCTGCTAAATCACAGTTGCATCCACAGAGCCTCTCATATACTGACTGCCTTATCCCTGGACCTTTCAGTCATTTATCCTCTATCTCTCTGGGTGACAGACATGTGAATTCCCCTACTTCATTCAATCACAACAGATTGTATAATAAGGTGAGAATTCTCTACTGAAATAGATTATTAGAATATTCTTGGTGTTATATTTCCAAATACCTAAAACGTAAATCAAAAAACAGTGTGGCATAATAAATAGATGTCTAGCCTTGGAGTTAGGAAGACCTAGATTCAAGTCCCATCTCTGATACATACTGTCTGTGTCACCCTGGCAAAGAATTTGTGTCTCCAGGCAATTCTCTAAGATTATAGGTTAGAGGGGAGTAGATATACACTCCAGGAACTCTATATATTACTGAAATTTCAATTATAGAGCAACTTTCAAAATCCAATTCTTCTTCCCACCTATCCTTCAAACCTTCAGTGTTATAGAAAATGACACATTAAAAATATTTAAATTGATCAAAAGCATTTTTAAAAGTTTATTTTAGGTCAATATTTATTTTTTACATTTGTTTTTTCTTCCAGTTAAGAAGAACTTACTTTTTCTCACTCCTGTTCCACAACTCTATTCTAAACTGGAAGAAAAAAAACAAAAGAAAACCATGTAACAAATATGCATAGTAAAACAAAACAAATTCTCACATTGGACATGTCTAAAAATACTTGTCTTTTCTGTATCTTCAGTCTATCACATAGCACCATGTGAGATGAACAACATGGATCATCATTAGTTCCCTAGAAACATGGTGGGTCATTGAATTGATCTGTTCTGAAGTCTTTCTTAGTAATTTGCATTTACATTTATTGTATAAACCTTCTCCCAGTAGTTCTGTTCAGTTCATTCTGCCTCAATTCATACAAATCTTCAAAAGTTTCTCTGAAACTGTCTCTTTCATAATTTCCTATGGCTCAATCAATAGTATTCCATTATATTCATAGACCTATTAATTAATAGTTATGTCTTTAATTTCTAGTTCTTTGTCATTTCCTATAGAATTACTATAAATATATTTTTTTAAATATATGGATCTTCTAATTCCTTTGCTTTGTTTTGTTTTGTGAGGTAATTGGGGTTAAGTGACTTGCCTAGTGTCTCAGAACTAGGAAGTATTATGTGTTTGAGTTGCATTTGAACTCAGGTCCTCCAGATTCCAGGGCCAGTGCACTATCCACTGCACTTCTAGTTGTTCCACCCCTTCCCTTCTTTGGTGACCTGTTTTGGCTATATGTCTAATGGTAGATCATAGATTAATATTTGAAAAAAAATTTTAGAGCCTTTTACAAGGTTAAAAAGATTTGTTCATGTTATCCCCACAAGAAAAAAATGTCTAAAAACATATAATAACAGAAAATTCAGCTGTCTTTATTACTGATTGATAGTTTTTAAAAGTTTCATTAGATAATTATGCTTTGACAAAGAAGTACTTATAATTTCAGTTGCTGGTCATATTAAAAAAATAAACTTAAAACCCCACCACTTTCAAATACTTGTGGAAGATAAATTTACATTGATTTCTCTCCTCATGTGCATGTATTTCTTACTATCAGCAATAATATCCTTTTCAAAATGAGTAAGTCACTTAATACTTAATGAGAAAAACATAATAGAAGCAAGTAAAACAGATGTAGAATCATTTGTAGTTAGTTTTGGAAAGAAGCCAGACATTACTTATTTTTTCAGTATTGTCCCTATTCCCTTGACACTCCTTAGAACTCTATACAGATCTTATCCCAATTTTTGGTACAATGTAAAAAACGCTGGATTTGGAGTCTGAGTACTATCTGAAAAAACTTTTTCTGCCCCTCTCTAGTTGGATGATGTTAGGAAAGAAATTTAACCTCTCTGAACCTCAGTTTTTTCATGTGAGGTATTTGAATTAGATGACTTTCCAGGCCTTACCTACTGATAAACCTGTAGTACGTGATGGAAATACCTTGATAGATTTATTGGTCACTTAGATTATTCATACCATCCTCAATAATAGGAGTATAACACTTGAAATAGTGGATATATACCTCAGAAATTGTCTGTATGTCTAATTTTCATAATTACGCCCACATCTTAAATACCATTATAGATCTGGCTATTTACAGGAATCTTACAATGAATCATTTTGTGAAAAACACAACTATTTGTTTGTCCTATAAAATCCTATCTTTTTGCATCAGCTAAGGGCCTTGTCCCTTTGGGAATAATGAAAGTTTGACCATAGTAGTATTGGAGGAAACAATGAATTAGTAAACACATGTATACCTAATTGTCTCAAGCAAAGGATCTTTGTTTAAAAAAAAATACCATTATTTGTGCTTTATTGTGTTTTAATTTATTTTATTAAAGATTTGCCATTTACATTTTAATTTAGTTCAGACTGTGTTCAAGAATGCTTGAACATTCTTGTTGGACACCTTTGTTCTAAAGTTTACACATGGCCATGAAGAAAGGATAGATTTGAAAAACATTGTGACCATCACAGCTAGATTGTCACTTTAAATGAAAGAAAGACCTTTCAAAGGATGTTATCTTTCTATCAATATATGAATCAGGCACAAAACCAGAATAGATAAATGGTCTTTAAAATAAAAATAATTAATTAAAAAATCTTTAAATTCAGATTTGGCATTCCTCAGTCGTTATTATGTCTAATTAGTAACATGGCATTTATGCTAACTTCTCTTGATCCCCATTTCTACCTTTTGGAAATTGCAACATGTAGATTTTAAGGTATGAAAAGTATTTTCTTCAGAATAACTCCATGAGGCAGATGGTTCAGGGATTGTTATTCTTATTTTAGAAACCAGGAAATGATTTCTCTCACATTCATGATCTAGTACATGTCTAAGACAGGAATTGAATTCAGGTCTTCTGGACTCCCTATTTTTAAAACTTTAGCCTATTAACTCACATGGATTATCATAGCTTTTTGTAAATTTTGATTGTGCATTCCTTTGATTAAGTAGTATTTTCAGGAAGTATTTAGAAAGGAGACTGTCAACATGTTGTCCAAATATTAATTATTTTTCTAGGCTGTACTAAATGATTATATGTGAATCATCTGTGTATTGGAGGACTGGGAATCATCAGAATGGTGTATTTCCTCTGCTTTTTAGTATCTGGTGCTTACTGATGTTGAATAAGGAACTATTCCCATACTCAAAAAAATGTGATCAAGGTCACTTCACTCTTTGCTGAGAAGGAAAATATCTCAACGAAATACCTTAGCATTTCATCTTTATAGGCTGTACTTGATTATATTATATATGTTATTTCTAGAAAATTAGAATGTTTCTTTTTATTTAAATCTTGCTTAAATGTTTTTTTTTAATCTTTATATGCATAAACTATTCCTGGTTATAAGAATATATATATATGTGTATATATACATATATATACACACATATACATACATACATACATATAAATACACACATATTCTTGCTTGAAGGTAAACCATTTTTGGGTGAAATTACTTTCCTTTCAGTTTAGACTTCACTTTAGGATACCCTGATACCTTTTCTTCTTTAGCTTTTGCCATGCTTGATGACTACCTGTTTTGTTTTTTTTTTTCCCCAAAATTCCTTAAAGTATTGCTAGAGAAAGAATTGTAGCTCTGCTGCTTTGGTCCATTGTAAATTCACATCATCTAACTTTAAGGGGACCTTTAAGTACTTCTCATTAATCCTTGTGAATTCATCACTTGTTAGTTCCTTAATATAATCCACCCAGTGGGTATTCTTCAAAACTCCATCTCTCTCCTTTCTATCATTTTGAATAGAGTCTTACTTCCTACTTTCATTTTACCTTAGTCACTTAAAAAAATAGCAAAACTCTGCCTGCTATCCTCAAATTTCTTTCTAGTCTGATAAGAAGAGGAAAGTCTCTTATTTTCCAGCTCCTATGCAACATGTTGGCTATTCTAGTAGAAGGATAAGAAGAACACAGTAGGAATTCTCTAGCTTAAGGATTTTTGAAATAAACTGGGCTAATAGGGGGATATGGATCAAAAGAAGGGAAGAAGAGGGCCTGGAAACTCTTGGAAAAAACACTTAAGAGTCTACATGCCAATGGTAAGATAAACTGAGCTAATTCTATTTTGAGCTTAACACTCTCATACTTGCCAAGTAATAAATGACTTCAGACAACTCAGAATCTCACATTTTAGTAGCCTTCTATCCACAGTATTTAAACGGTTTTTTTTAATGCATATACTATTTGTAGCTTTTGTACATTTCTGGTTTATACATTGCCTTATCTTGGCATTTCATTCAATCAAATCTGGGATTATTGTACTATCACTATCTGTTTTGAAACTTCTCAATGACCCATGCTTCCTCACTTTCATAAATGGGAGAGGTCAGTCAACACTATGTACAATACTTATTTGCAGTCCTTGAAGAGAAGACTTTGACTATCCATTAGTGGGTTAGGAGAAATGATTTAACTTGGTTCTTTTGATTTCTTCCCTTAGTACATCCTATTTAACCTTGTTTCTGCTAAGCTTTTTTTCTAGCATCTTTACTTTCTCCTTTTCCCATAAAGTGGGTGATTCTTAGACTCTTGTGTCTATTGGCAGTCCAGTGAAACTACGGTTTATTTCTCATAGCAGTGTGGATTCCTTCTCATAATGCTTTTAATTTCATCAAATAAAAATGCATAAGCTTAGAAAAAACTGATTAAACTGAAATAGTTTATCTATCTACCTACTTATCTATCTACCTAAAAGTATAGAGACTTAATTGAGAATTCTTGGTCTAGAGCTTTTTCTCTGAAAAGGCCATGTAAAGGCCTCTCCTATATTGATTGAAAACAAAACAAAACAAAACAGCAACCTTCATTTGACTTTGATATCTCTTCTAGCTGCTGCATTGTTTCTTTCCTTCCTTTACCTTAACACTTTTTAAAATGAATCCAATTTAATTGGACAAACATTTATTGAATATCTACTAAGTGCCAGGCTTTGTGCCAGGTATTGAAATTAATGTTCTATGACCACAACCTTCATTTACTCAGTACCTATTTGTTCTTTTGCATCCTGAAACCTTGGCTTTCACTTTGTCTGCTTCCTGAAATTGAACTCTCAAAATCATTGACTTTCTAGTCATCATATTCTCTTTTATTGTTGGGACATGGTCTTGTCCCTTCTACAAAATTTTAATTTTTTAATATACATTATCTTGTTTAAATGCTTATTGAATTAAATTTAGAATTGCAGTCTGATATCAAAAAATCACTACACTCTATTATTGGAAACTGAGTCTCAGAGACACCAAATAACTGTCTCAGGTCACACTGAGTCACTTGGGCATCCTCATCTCAAGATTTGCTCTTTTGACTCCAAGTCTAGTTTGCTTTTCACAATGTAAGGCACTTTCCCTATTTTTGCATTTTGATTCCAATGCTGCTAGCTTCAAGAGTGATAGACCGCAATTACTAGAGCTGATATAAAGTTTGAGACACAAGGCTTTTATTTTTTGAGGACTCAATTCTTTTAGAAAGATTAGTATTTATATGTACCTTCTTAAAGGCTCTTAAATGAGACTCAATCTACTTCCAAGTCCTTAGGTAAGGAAAAAAAAATCAGCAGCTATAAGGTATATAGAATACATGAATAGTCAATGCAGCTCTTTATATCTTTCTTCTCTACTTCTTTTATTCCACTTCTTCCATATCTCCTAAAGTCTTTATACTCATTTAATACCCCTTACAACTCCCTGTCCTGCTAAAGCTAGTCAGTGTTTTGACTATTGACTCTTGGCACTCGAATATTACAGATTATCATTCCTCCTCCTTTTCCTTCTCTACCCTTTCTTTTCTTCTTCTTCCTCCTCTAAATATTACAGTCCCAGTGTCGAATCAAGAAGACCTGACACTTAATAAATGCATGGCCTTGGCCATATCATTTATCCTGTATTTGACTCAATTTTCTCATCTTTAAATATAACAAATATAAACATGATAATATAATAAACGTAATATGCATTAACAATAGAATACAATAATAACATCTACTTCCCAGAGTTATTGTGAAGATCTAATGAGACAATGGTTTTATGTTCATAAAGTGCTTATCACAGAGCCTGGAACACAGTAAGCCCCATATAAATATTAGCTCTTGTTACTATTCCTATGCCTAAGAATTTTAATTCTCTCCCTTTCCTTCTCTTAACACAAAGGAATTTTGCTTCAATTCTGTCTGTCTCTCTGTGTCTTTGTCAGACTATCTCTGTCTCTATCTCCTCCTCTCCTTCCACCTTCTGTCTCTGTCTCTGTCTTTGTCTCTGTCTCTGTCTCTATCTGTCTCTGTCTCTGTCTCTGTCTCTGTCTCTCCATTCTATATCTCTGTAATAGCTCAGAAGATATACAAGTTGCTGTGTGGATGGTTCAAAGAGAGTAAATAAAGAAAAAGAAAAAAATCAGTGTTACTGACCAGTTGGATGAGATAGATTTTTTAAAAAAATTTATTGGTTAGGGAATTAATGGTGTTTTCTTATCAACAAAGAAACTGAAGTGCTTTTTACCTGAACTCTATAAAGAGAATGCTACTGGCAGAATGGAGAGCAAATATTTCAAGTCCCAGTTTTTACATTCACAGGGTCAACCACTGGACAACAAAAACAGTACATTTTCAGTCTGAATTATCTAAAAATTATAGTTATCATTGGAACTTGGTTTGTGGCCAATGTTTTTTTTTTTTTTTTTTTTTAAGATTTTTTTTTTCTTTTTCAATCTCTCTAATCTCTGACAAATGATCTTTCTATTTATGTACAGAGCACCATGCTAAGGACCCAGGAACACAAAGAGGAGTCAAGTATAGACTTTTTCCTGCTGGGAGTTCACAATCTATAAGGGTAGATTAGACACAGACACAGATCAATGCAAAACAAAGAAAGAGGATTAATAAGTGCATAAAAGAGATACCATCCAAATACTTCGGGAGCTCATAGAAAAAAGAACGTATTGCTGATTTCTTTTTTTTTTTTTTTTGATTTCTCTTTGTCCACTGTACCCTATTCTTTTTATCCTTACATTGCCTTCATAGGCATTAAATCATATTGCATATCCTATGTAATAATTTTTCTCAACACATCTTACCTTTGCACATTTAACTATTTGCATTACTTATTTTGGGGATAGCACAGGACCTCCTGCAAAGATTCCTTTCTACTGCTTTCCATTCATTTTCTCCTGCTGTGATCACTTTACATATCCTTTACTCTTTCCTGGAGATGTCACAGTATTTCCAAAGGACCTACAGATTTTGGAGGCAGAATATTGTAGTGGAGAAAATCTCTGCCTTTTCTCAGTTGTTAGAGCCAAGATTTTTATTAACTATTCCTTTAATGACATGTTCTAAACTATCGTTAAAATTTGAAGACAAGATCATTGCTGTAGAGTTTACAGATTAATCTCTTCCTCATTATGAAAGCTAGGAAATTTGCCCTTCTTTAAAATTGCAGTATTTTTTCATTCTATATGATTTTTTTTGGCAGATCAGTGATAGTAGATCAGCCATCCTATCAAGCAATTCTCTAAGTAATAGTAGTAATAGTAACAATGGACACATATAGTGGTTTTGGATTTCCCAAGTACTTTATATAAATCATTTAAATTAAGTAATTGCTCATATAATCTTCTTCTTGTGTGCAATGTTGTTTTGGTTCTACTCACTTCATTTAGCATTAGTTCATGTAAGTCTCTCCAGGCCTTTCTAAAACTATGCTGATCATTTTTAGAGAATAATAATATTCCATAACATTCATATACCATAATTTATTCAACCATTCCCCAACTGATGGGCATTCATTAAGTTTCCAGTTCCTTGCCACTACAAAAAGGGCTGCTACAAACATTTTTGCACATGAAACCTGTATTCTCATCAAAGTTATTTTGCATCATCAGAAATTATGTCCTAGGATATTATGGAAGAAAGATTATATAAAAGTGTTGAAGTCCTCTTAAGCCTCTTGTTTGTGAAGAATGTATTGTTTAAATATCTGTATCAAACCTTAGCACTTTGCATTATCCCTCAAAAAAGAGGTTGAAAATGATTATTATTTAAACAAGTTATTTGAATGTTCAACCAATACAACTGGTCCACATGTAGTTAAATGTTGGGCATCTATTACAAATGACCAATCAAAAAGGGATAGAGAAAAGGGAATAGAGAGAAGATAATAAGGATTTGTGGTGGCAGAATGAATTGCTCTTGAGAAGTTGTGCTAGGTTTTTAATGACCCCAAATTTCCTTTTTTGTTGCTGTAGTTTCCCAAATGACACTTAATGATACCAATTTACAAGATCACCCCTTTCGGAGTGAATTCATTTTCTCTGGAACTGATTATATTGCCAATGTCATTATTTTTCACCCTTCCTTAGAATTCCTAAACTATATTTTTATCTCCCAGATTACTAGATTTACTGAAAGTTTCACAAAAATCTCTCACATCTCTTCTTTCCAAACACAAACCCATGAAAATCAATGAGGAAAAGGCTAGAAAGGAAATACAGAGCAAGAATATACCACAATTAAAATATAAATGCTATTGACAATCATTGGGATCATTTAAATATAAACCTTGAGCAATGGATTGACTAGAAGGAAAGAAAAATTGAAAGTTCGCATTTTTTTTTATTATGAAAGTTATAGAGTTTGTGCCCTACAATAAACCTGTTGTTATGCCAAAGTCATGATTAATATTTTCCATTTCATTCTTAGTCATGTTTACTAAGATGTTTTGGACTGTTTGATGCCTTTAGATTTTTAGTTTCTTAAGTCAAGTAATTCTTTTGTTCATTTTCCTCTTCCTTCTATAAAGTATGCCATAGCTACAATGTTGACAAAGAATTATTATGAATGTGTGGCACTATTCCCCTTTGGATCTTGTAGTTTGCACTCACTATAAACTATGATATGCCACAATGACAAGATTGCTTTTCTATTAAGAGAGGTCAGATTTAGTCATGAGGAACATTTTGCTCTTTTGCTTTCTATTCAATTCTCAGTTTTCATTTTCTTAAAAATTTAGAAAACCTTAATAATTCCTCTAAGAAATTCTTTCTTATTTGCTTTGATTCACCTCCTTTTTCATGGTGGTGAAGACATTTTAAGAATTTCCTTTGTCAATGCCATGGAAATTAAAATGCAAAGATTGCATCTCAAAGGAGCAGAGATTTAAACATTGAGGGTCATTGAGTCTAAGCAGAGGTTACCTGAGGTCCTCCTAGCCATCAACATTTATTAATCAGTCTATCAACATTTATTAAGAACCTTTTTTTTTTTTGTGCTAGGAACTGTTCTAAGCACTGGAGCCATAAAGAAAGACAAAAAACAGTCTCTGACCTCTGAAAGCTCATACTCATTGGTCTCTGCAGATGAAATTTTCCTTATCCTAATATTGATCTTGGCTCCAATCTTAAAATGAGGTTACTGGCTTAATCTTTGGTTGGGGTCTTCCAACTAGTAGCCTGGGGGTGATAGAAAAGCTTTCTTGGCTTGTTCCATGGATAGTTTGTTATGATTGTAGAATTGAATAGAGATATATTAATATGGAGCATGTATAGAATGGAAACTCAATATAATAAAAGAATTAAAACCATCTAGGGGTCAAAAATAAAATATTTATGAACTATATTGTAATGCGCAGGGAGAAACTGAGGCAGTATCACACAGTGGAAATTAGGTAATGCTTTATTGATGTTAATTGAGAGTTCAGAATCCATAGCTATGGATCAGGACTGGTGGGACTCACATCTCAAAGCACGCAGTACAGGCCAGAGACTGACAAGACAGCCATGTCAGCTGACTGAATAATACAAAGTATTATTCAGCACCTTATTGCTTAGGAACACAAGTTTTACAATCTCCATAGCCCAGGGGAAACAAAGAACTCATGGGAACAGTTGAGAGATATCAGGAGTTCAAAAGAAACTATCAATTCAATTCTGACAGGTAGGGAGTAAGGGGAAGAAGAGTACTAAAGCTATAAATTCAGGTAGGGAGTGGAGGGTGCTGGAGAAACTGAGACAGTAAGTCTGGGTCATACAGATAAGGGGGATGTCGAGGCTGGCCACCTGGACGTTTCATAACTCCTTTGGAATGTGAGTCCAATTATTTCTGAAGGTCAGGAAGTGGGGATTGCTATTCTGGGACAGAGCAATTAAGGAAAACTGAGGCAGTAACTGAGGGAAACTGATACTGCAACTGAGGGAAACTGAGACAGTAACTGAGGGAAACTGAGGCAGGGAAACTGTAGTACAACAATACAGGACAAGGTAATTAAGGGGTTCATCTATTGAACTAGATACACATAAAATAAGTCTCTAAAGACATTTGATCTAAATGAAAATTTGACCACAAAGGATTTTTATATTAATCACATTAAACAAAAATCAATAGCAATACATTGCTCTTCATCTTTCTTAACTTGATGTCAGTCTTCATTCCCAACTCCTGGTATTCCAACTGTATAATAACCAGTGTAGCAGATATCAGAGACATTCTTCCCTCTTTGGAAAAAGTCTTTACTTGTGAGATTGTTTCTCTGAAGTTACATTGTCACTGGAAACAGTTGCAGGTTTCTTACTGCTAGCAAGATTGAAATTGGTTAGTCAACAAATATTTACTGAAGTACTTGCTATATGCTCCACCTAATGCTTAAGTGCTAGGAATACAAATAAAGACAAAAAGTCTCCTCTAGTAGCTTGCTTTTCTGTCTAGTTCTTAAGAGGGACAGAAAAAGTAACCCAAAACTCCCTCTTGAAGTCAGTATCCCTGATATAACTGTAGTATGATATACATGTTTTATCTCTCAGGGACAATCCTGACTTTGCTTTAAGATGTATATTTGCTTAGAGATTCAAGACTGGTGAGGAGGGATAATCACAATGAATAACAGCAATGATACCATTACCTGCCTAGAGGATGACCACAATAATTTCTGAATAAAATGGCTTTGTGAAGATTCTAGCTTTAATACTTCAGTGGCTCTGGACCCTCAACAATTTGGGCATTGATATCATCAGAATCAAATGCAACTCATCTAGGTCTTTTCAGGCTGTGTGATTCTTAGACAAGTCCAGTAGTTTTGTAGTCATGCCCAATTCTTTATGACCTCATGTGTGGTTTTCTTTGCTGAGGTATTGGAACATTTTACCATATTCTTCTCCAACTCATTTTACAGATTAAGAAATTGAGGTAAACAGTGTTAAGTGCTTTGGCTAGAATCACTCAGGCCAGATTTGAACTCAGGAAGATGATTCTTCCTAATTCCAGGTCCAGCACTCAATCTACTACACCATCTAATAGTCCTGATTTTTAAGATTCTTAGATTTGTCCTCCTGTAACTTCTCCATAGGACAACCACTCAGTGTTCTGGGATCTTCCTCTTGGACTCCACATTTCACGAGTCCTAGAACATATTCAGGCTATCCCCATTCCTCCTCTTTATATATTATTGGTTCACCTTTTCTTATACTCCTTTGTGGCATATTTTCTTTCCTGTCCCGTTTTGTGCAAAAGACATTTTGTGCAAAGAGCAATATGTTTCATCCTGCTTCCTCCCACTGGTTCTCTCCATTGCCCCATGGATTGCCTATAATTCTCATATTTGAGAGTATGTCAGGATTTGAAGACATAAAATATCAGAGAAGTGATAATGTTTTAAAGAATTGGCATCCAAATAAAGAAGGCTTGGCTTCAGATCCTGTTTCTAAGACATTTTGACTGTGTGACTCTAGAAATGTCACTTATCCTCTCAGTGCTCTAGAAAACTTTCTAACAATATAAAATTGTAAAGAAGGTGCCAGAAGTTAGGCTACTTAGAAGGAATTAGTGTCAGAACAAGAAAAGCAATGTGATCTAGGAGAATGAGAACTGGATTTGTAGTCAGAACACTTGGAATCTCTGGCTATATTATTTGCAATCTGCATGAACTAAGGAATCAGTGTATCATAGATCTAGAGATGGAAAGGATTTCAGACTCTATCTGGTCCAAACTCCTTATTTCAATGATGAGTAAATTGTAGGACAAAAGTAGATTAACTTGCATAAGGTCATATGAAGCCAAAGCAATGTTTGAACCTAGAACTTCCTGACTCCAAGTCCAGTATTTTGGCCATATCATGTTGCTTCTTGCCCGAGGAAGTCCCTTAACCTTTTTGGAGTCTGTCAGAGAGTTGAAGAGACAGAGACAGAGAAACACAGAGATAAATAGAGAGAGTGGAGTTAGAAGACAGGGGTTAGGGACAAACTCAGGGAGGCCCCCTATACAGAGAATATAGGACATGATTGATGCTTCTGCAAAAGTGGTACAGTAGATAGAACTTTGGACTTATAATCAGGAACAATCATCTTTCTAAGTTCAATTAAGACCTCAGATAGTTACTAGCTATGTGATCTTGGGCAAGCTATTTTAATGTTGCTTGCATCAGTTTGCTCATCTATAAAATGAAATGGAAAAGGAAATGGCAAAGCACTTCAGTGTCTTTGACAAGAAAACCCTAAATGGGACTACAAAGAATCAAAAATGAATGAAAACAACTTAGGGACTATTAGTTCCTTTATTTCATAACATTGGTGCAGTGGTTAAGAAGCTGATCTTTTAAGACAGAAGACCTCACTTTAATCCCTGTGGCTGATTTGTGCTGTCTTTGTGGCTCTGAGCAAAAAACTTAATATTAGTGTTCTAGGCAACTCATAAAACAAAAAGTTGAAGATAAGGTAGCAAGATGCATTAGTAGAGGGAATTTCTCATAGCATTGAAATCACAGTTCTAGTTGCCTAGCTTTATCCCTATAAATAGCCCATCACTGAATAGTAGGCAACGAACTCTATGTCATTTGAAAAATTTGCATAGTGATTTCAGTGATCTTAAGGTATTCCCTGGTGAAAATACAAACAAACAACAAAACAAAATAAAAAAAGATAACAAAATGAAAACCAATATCATATAGATTTGACTATATATCATCAAGCATAATCTCTGGAGAATCAAAATTGCAGGTGATACAAAGGACAATGATTCTCTGTGGTGAGAAGTCACCAATATCATATTGTAATTGTTGATACAAGGCAATTCTGGTTATCTTTCCAAGAAAGGAGGAACAGAAAAGGGTAAAGAGGAAAGAACATAGGGAGTGCTGGCTGTTCTTGTGATTGATTCCCAATTTTGCACAATTTCCAATATTTCAAATTATAATTGCTATTTCTTTTATTCTCTTGATTATATTTTTCTGTTTAATTCCTTTCTTCTTTTCTTTACTGATTTTCTGCATCAGTATGTACACAACTTAAATCATGAGAATTATTTTTACCAACATTCAATATATAAATTATATAACAATTTAATTAATTATTAATAATTATAATAATCACAGTAGGTTTCTTTCTGGTCCCAAGGATATTACCAAGCAGGGGTTAAAATAATAACTGTTCTGAAAGGAATTTTCTCTTTGCTAATGAGAAGATCTTAGCACAGATTAATTAGCTTCCATTAAACCCAATTAAAATAGGTTCAAATGGTAAATCTAAAATATGTGAAAACTTCATTTACCGAATCTGAAGCTAAGGGTCCTTTGAAATGATAATTTGTTTTCTTAGTATAAGCTCATCATAAATAGATCTAAGGATGAGAAAGACCTTGTTTTAGGAGAATGTCTCAAAAAACAACACTCTAGTGAGGTAAATAGTTGATTAATTTTCTCTCTTTTTTCTGAATAAGGAAATGAACTCTGAAAAGTTAAGGAATTTTTGTTCAAGGTCACACTAATTCAGAAGTGTGGCAATAAGTGGTCTGAAGAAAAGAACTCAAGGAAGTAGGTTATTTGAAATGACTGCAGGTAGGGGAAAAAGGATTGAGCAGAAGGGCCAGTGGAATTTTGTAGGATGTTGAGATTTTTATTTTTGCTAAAAAAAAAAAAATGATATATAGACAGACGTTCTTAATGTCTGTGTCTATATATCTTCCTGCCAATCTTCCCAAACTTTTGTTGAATTGATATGATAGGTTAGAAACTTATAGAAAAAAGGACACAAGGCTAGATTAAAAAGAACTTTGTCAAAGCAAATTAATAGGACAGATTATTGTTAATGTTGCTCTACCTTATATGCGCAGTTACAGACTTTTAGGGTTAAATGAGTTAAGGTAATTAATTGATTCTATCACAAAAGGAAAAAAAAACTCTCATGCTTTGCTTCTAAAATATTTATGAACATCTTTGAAAGTTATGGAAATTGACTCTGGTAGAAGAATATTTAAAGTGGAACTCCCTTCCTTCAGCATATTTTTCTTATCAAACCAAAAAATATTTAAAGCATTTTGAGATATTCAGATAATCTAAAGTGGAATTATTTGTCCATCCATTTCTTTTTCATTCAGCAAACATTTATTAAATACATACTTTGTATAGATTATGCTCGATTCTATGGAGATATAAAGTTGCAATAAATTGAACTTCCTGCCTCTGTGGAGCTGACAGTTTAGTGAAAACAAAAATTACATATTAAGCAAATGGGAGAATTACAAAACAATGTATGTGAGATCTAAGTAAAAAGGACTGGAGAAAGTGTATTAAAGAAGAACTCTTGGAAAAGACAGAATTAAATTGAGCTTTAAATGATGGCTAAGAATTCAATAGATGAAGAATGAGAGAGAAGAGACTTCTTGCCAAGATGGCTATCTGAAAAGGAGACAGACAACATACTTCCTACATACCAATTCAGCAAAAAATCTTCAAGTTCTAAGATCAAATGATGATCAGAAATCCAATGAGAAACTTTCATTTGCCATGCCAGAACTGTGCAAAAATTCAGTCAAAAGTTCATAGGTAATAGGAAAAAGTGGTGAGGGGGAGAGGAAAGAGGAAGGCTTTCCAAGAAACTAGGACTGATGCATGGAAGCCTTTCAGCATCAATGGTAACCAAATAAGGGACACATGTCTTATGTAAAGCCTAACATAAGGCGCTCTCTCTCTCTCTCTCTTTCTCTCTCTCTCTCTACATATATTATATATATTCTCTCTATATATATATATATTCTCTCTCTATATATATATTCTCTCTCTCTCTCTATATATATATATATTCTCTCTCTCTCTCTCTCTCTATATATATATATATATTCCTAAAAATGAAAATTGGCAACTATTAAACATTTCTTGTGTGTCAGACATTGTGCTAATTCTTGAGGATAAAAAGAAAGATGAGCAACAGTCCTTGTTTTCTTCAATCAAAAGATTGAAAAAATAGAAAAATTATAATATATCTGTTATGAAAAGCAACTGGCCTGGATAATAGATCAAGGAGAAGTTATTCAAGAATTATTGGACTTTCTGAAAGCTATGATTTAAAACAAAACAAAATAAAACAAAAGCCTAGATACTCCATTACCATCAATCTTAAAGTAAAACTTCCCAAAGGTATTAGAGCCAGAAAGCAAATTCAAAACAAAACAAAATAAAAAATCCAAAAAGTTGCTAATTACTTCAAAAGAATTTTAAAAGGAAAAATTCATTGGATATTATAGCTAAAATCTAGAGAGATCACATGTCAAAGAAAATTATAATATTGCAAGCTTCCAGAAAAAAAATAATTTAAATACAAAAAAACCTCAGGATCACACAAAATTGATCAGCTTATACTATAAAATGAGAGGAGCCTTTTAAAAAATAAAAGGAAGCCTGGCCTTTTAAAAGGCAAAAATGTAGAATAATTTATTTCGCAAAGGTGAGAATTATCTTAGATGGGAAAAATTGTATCTTTAATGAAATTGAGCATTTTAAAACATTTCTGATAAAAAGACCATTTCTGATAAAAAGCAATTATGAAAAACAAATCCAAGAATATAGAAAACCTAAAAAAGTAAATTTATTTGTAGAATTTGAAGAAAATGATGATATAGTGCTAATGTACTTATAGTAGAAGAAGAAACAAATGTTGCTTCAGAACTTAAAGATCTTCAAAATGTATTTGAAAAAGATAAATAAGAAAAACAGATGTTCTGGGAAGGGGGAGGATTTATTTTGTTTTGGTGGTCTGAAGAGGGAAAAGGGAATGAGTGAAAAAATACTCTATTAGAAAGAAGGAAGAAGAGGGTGGAATATGTTATTTTTCATTATTGGAGTATATCAATTGAGGATAAGAAGAAAATGAAAACATAAAGGAAGGATGGAGTGGATATCATATAAACCTTACTCTTAACTGAAATGGAAAAAGGGTGATGGAACAATTCATTCTCCCTCCCCCAAACTAAAACCACAAAAAAGGCAAATAACTATCACCACTACCACACCACCACCAAGCAGCACAATTTAGTACAGAAGCACATAAAGTCAACAGGGAAATAAGAATAGGAAATGAGGAATGGGTTAAGAGGAAGGATAATAAGGGGGAGCAGGAATGAATAATTGAAGCAAAACCAACTTTCTTATCATGAAGTATTATTAAAGGTAAGGCAGGGCAAAGAAATAGAATTTATGGGAGCATTTTACATTATCTTTCAGAAAATTGGAGAATGGATGAACAAACTGTGGTATGTGAATGAAAAGGAATATTAGTAAGCTATGAGAAAAGAAAAAAAGACAATTCAAGGGAATTATGAGTACTATAAACTGATAGAGTGAAGCAAGCTACATCAGAACAATCTATAAAAGCATAGTAACATTGTCAAAAACAAAACAAAAACAAAAAAGAAAACTTTTAAAGATTAAGAATTTAGATCAAAATAATAATCAATTCATATCTCTACTTAGAGGATCTATGCTGAAGCAAACTTAACAAAAAGGTAATATACAATATAGAGACATACTTTACTGTACATTAAAAAAAGTGGGAGGGTTTTATGAATTGCATTAATGTCATTGATAGAATAAGGGGAATGAGGGTTATATTTGAATGTCAGAGAACAATTCTGTTTTTTCTGGAGTGCTTAAAGGAGAATAATGGGAGACCTGAAAAGGTAAGGTTGTGCCAGATGATAAAAGGCTTTAAAAATAAGGCAAAAGATTAAGAACGTTCCATATCAGATTGTATCAAGACATTAAAGGTTTTGGGAAGGGAAAGGATTGATAAAGTTTTATATATA
>JAJPUD010007176.1:65408-81837 GCA_023553655.1 Myrmecobius fasciatus | reverse complement strand
TATATATAAAACTTTATCAATCCTTTCCCTTCCCAAAACCTTTAATGGTATATATATATATATATATACACACACATATACATATATATGTCTAATTTAATAACTATGTAAAGTTTGGGTCAGAGAAAGCCAAATGGTATAAATGGATAAAATTCTGGAGTTGGAGTTAAGACCCAAGTTCAAATCCTGTCTCATACATTTAATAGCTATGTAACCCTGGGCAAGTGATTTAACTTCTTTCAGTCTTAGTTTCCTAATTTATAAAACAGAGATAATAATAGCTCCCAATTGAAAGGGTTGTTTTGAGGATTAAATGGTAAGTGCTTTGCAAACTTTAAGAGATCATGAATGAAAATGCTATGGATACAGTCATCTAATTATGTAAAGAATAATGTGTTTGGAATCAGGAGACCTGAGTTCAGATCTCAGCTATGCTCTCATTACTTGTACAACCATGAACAAGTCATTTCACTTGTCTTATCCTCATCTGTAAAATGAAGATTCAGATTGAGTACTCTTTATAGTTCCATACAACTCAGTAAAAAAAATAAAATAGCAAGCTCATTTTTAAGGGAAAAGACAACTAAATGTTAACCACACTAAGTTTGAGGTGTCAATAGAGCATCTAAATAAAGGGTATATAAATAAAGGGTTATAGAAAAGGATAAAGAATTGACACAGAAAAGAAGTAAGGATTAGACATTTATATTTTGGAATCATCTGCATGGAGTTACTAAAAATTTAATTAATTAATTAAACAAACAAATACATAAAAATTAATCATTTTAATTAATTAACTATTGATGCTGTTGCCAATGTTAGAGAGTAGAGAATAAAGAGAAGACCCAAAACAGACAATTAGAAAAAATCAGCATTAATAAGTCACCAAAAGAATGTGGAGCCAGCAAAAGAAACAGAAAGGTATAGGTAGAGAAGTTGGAGAAAACTAGGACAGTGTGGTATTTTTGTGGTAGCAAAAAAGGATCACTAGGTTTGATAGTACTAGTTAGGTCATTGGGGATCCTTGTTATAGCAGTAGATTGGTGGGGACAAGGATTGAGAATTAAAAAGGATAAAAAGTAGGAATCACAATAAGAGAGAAAAGAGTGTCAACTTGAGAGAGAATTCTATTCATATCCTTGTTTTACCACTTAAAACATTTTTAATGATGTTGGGCAACACATTTCCCCTTTGTAGGTCCAGTTTCCTTAAGTGCAAAATGTATGGGTTAGACGTTATAACCTTCGAAGTCTCCTTCAAGTTTTAAATCTAAGATCTTATGATTCCATGTTAATTTTAAGAGATTTAGCAGTAATAGGAAAAGAAGTAGTGAGTCAGCTATGTGAAAGTAGAAGACCTAAAGAAAAGGCATTGTTTTGTTTCAAGATTTTGAATAAATAAACCTGTTTTTAGGCAGATGGGAAGGAACTGTGAGGAAGGAGAGACTAAAGATTCATAAAGGAAAGGGGATGACTGCAGGAGGAAGGTTTTACATGAGATCAGAGTATGGGATCAGGAATCGAGAGTTCCATTTCTGAGGTTAATCTTTATTTTTCTTTATTAAAGCTTTTTATTTTTCAAAATATATGCATGGACAATTCTTCAACATTAGCCCTTGCAAAACTTTGTGTTCCAGTTTTCCTCTCCTTCCCCCATGCCCTCCCCTAGATGGCAAGTAGTCCAATATATGCTAAACATGTGGAAATATATGTTAAAATCCAATATATGCATATATTCATACAGTTATAGTGCTGCACAAGAAAAATTAAATCAAACCAGTAAAAATAAAAAAAGAGAAGCAAAATAAAATGCAAACAAATAACAACAAAAAGAGTGAAAATGCTGTTGTGAATCACCCTCAGTTCTCACAGTCCTCTCTCTGAGTGTAGATGGCTCTTTTCATCACTAAACAATTGGAACTCATTTGAATCATCTCATTTTTGAAGAGAGCCATGTCCATCAGAATTGATCATAGTATGATCTTCTTGTTGCTGTGTTTAATGATCTCCTGGTTCTGCTCATTTCATTCATGTAAGTCTCTCCAGGCCTCTCTAAAATCATCCTGCTGGTCATTTCTTACAGAACAATAATATTCCATAACATTCATATACCATAATTTATTCAGTCATTCTCCAATTGATAGGCATCCATTCAATTTCCAGTTTCTTGCCACTACAAAAAGGGCTGTTACAAACATTTTTGCACATGTGGATATCTTTCCCACTTTTAAGATCTCTGAGGTTAATTTTAATGAAGAGTAAGCATTCCCCCCCCTATTTTTTCTCTTCTATTGATGATAATGCTGGGAAATGATAGGGATTACAAAAGGGAAGTCTTAAGGGGCTCAAGAATGATGCTTTCAATCTTCCCAGTGAAATAGGCTAAGTTATCTCTATTATTAGGATTGTGTGTGTGTGTGTGTGTGTGTGTGTGTGTAGGGGATGTAGGAGAAGTTACAGGAGGAAGGAAAGTAGCAAGGTTACTCTATTATTATGAATATAGGTAAATTTATGTAGTTGAAGACAATTCTGTGTACAGCTGATGATTTCAATACATCTGGATTTATTTCTTACTTATTCATAGGCTGATGAGAAGATAGATAAGAAATAAAAGTAGTTTTATAGAATGATTTGTAAATTATATATAATTTAAATCTCCACTAGAGGGCAAGAAGAGCATTTCAACATTGGAAACTCCTTAATAACAACCTCATATTGTAAACAGTGCATGTATATAGCATGCAGTGTTTCAGGGAATCTAATTGTCAGTCATCATTTTCAAAATGCATTTAATTTAACCATGCAAGAATTGATTTTTAAATTTCTTCCAGGAAACTGAGAGCAATCAGTTTCTTATGTATGTCCTTCTTTTTGGGGGTTTAATCTTTGTGGCACAAAATCCATCTCAGAGCTCATTTGTTTCTGTGGTAGGAGAACACATCATAATAAAAAAGCTGAAATTTCATGTGGAAGCACTTTAACTGATTCATTGCAGGAATTAAGAAATTGCTAATTAGAGAGAAATTGGTGGTAGAAGGCAGATTGAATGACATTTATGTGAGGAAGAATATAATTTGAGTCTATGCTTTATTTCCCCCTGGATGTTGTCAAAAACACTATCTGCTGTCACTTTAGAATTTATCAAACGAGTTCTACTACTACTGTGATGTAATCTGCTTTTGCCAGGCTTAATTTTGTCATGGTATAGGTATTACAAACAGGAATAAACACTTGATAATTCATAATATCACAAATAAAGAAAACTTTGAATTACTTTGTGCAATGAATCATAGTTTTAACCTAAATAAAAGACTTCTTTATATTAAACAAACATATTATGACCACAATTATGATATATCTATATTTATATCTATATATGTTAAAAAGAGGCAGCAGGTACATTTGCAAAAAGTGCTATTCTTAGATTCAGAAAGATGCAAGTTCCTATTGTCTCAAATACTTATTAGCTATAAGACCATGGACAAGTCATTTCATATCTTTGTGCCTTAGGCAATTCATTAGGAATATGTCATATGGAAATCAGTTAAAAGAACTGGAGACACTTAGCTTAGAAAACTTAAGATGTAAAGAATGAGGTGATGTCTTCAGTCATTTGAAGGGTATTCACACATAGGAGAGATTGGTTTATTTTGCTTAACTTCAGAAGACAGGCACAATGGGTAGAAGATAGACAGAAGCAAATCTAAGCTTGATAAACTGAGACAAAATAAAAGTAACAAAAGCAGAACAATTTATGCAAGAACCACAAAATTGTAAAAACAAAACAAAACAAACATAACACTTTGAAAGCAGTGACCAATCATGATAAGAAAAGATCAGCTTCTTGATACAGAAGCATAAAACATACTTTTTATTTTTGACATGGTCAGTGTCCAATCATGATAAGAAAAGATCAGCTTCTTGATACAAAAGCATAAAACATAACATTTTTTTTGACATGGTCAGTGTGAAAATTTGTTTTGCCTTTGTTACCATTGCTGTTGCTGCTGCTGTTGTTTTCTTTCTCAGTCTGTGTAAATAAGAGGGAGAAAAAAATGCTCTTTAACTGAAAATAATTAGAAATATAGGCTTGAAGTCTGGAAAATTTTTTTGACAATTAGCACTGTCCAAAAGCAGTGAGATTATGGATTACCTCTCATTTAGGTTTTCAAGAGAAGGCTAGATGACCATTTATTAATTATAATATAATAATATAACAAACATAATAATAGTAGTGGGGATTCCTTATGAGTGTGGGTTAGCTTAAAAGGCTTCTGGAACCCATTCTCATGCTTAAATTTTGTAATCAGTAACTTGGTGATCTAAGTCAAAGATGCTAAAATTTGTATGGTGGTTAAGACATACTCACCACTCTTTCCTTCAGTTTCTTCATATATCTTAATTATCTTTAATAATATAAAACTAAATCAAGAACACTTTAATAGTCTGTTCTGTTAAGAAACATTTTGTTACTAAAAAGCATATTCTTAAATCCTGAACTTTGGTCCCAGATGAGTAATTTTTTCTCTTTTTTTTTACTTGAAAAGTTAAAAAAAAAAAAGGTAGATCACAGAATGTTAGCTCAACCCCCACGTTTTGTAGAGGTGGGAACTGAGACCCAGTGGGAATAAAGTAGTTGTTTGAAGTCAACTAGATATTAAGTGACAGGATCAGAATATGAAGTCAGGCTTCCACTTCAGTGCTCTTTCTATCCTACATGGTCACTTCTACATATATGAACATTCCTAGACTCTTTATTTTTCTTTGCTATATATTCCTTATTCTTCTATTACTTAGTTCTGAAAGTCTGCACTATGTCTTCACTTCTCTAACATTCTCAATTTTTACTGGAGGCAATGAGAAATATAGACTACAATATTGAGAATTTTTTTCCTTGTGATCTTGTGATATACAATCATTGTGATTGTATAACATCCTCTCTACAATGTTATCATTTAATTTAGGATTCATAAATACATAGATTCAATGGAAAGAGTGATGATTTTGGAATCAGAATAGTCAAGGAAAAAATATAATTACATGATCACTTTATTATATATTTAAAAAATAATAGCAATCTGTACATAATAGATTTGTAATTCCTTGTGTAACCATCTTTTAATTATATTATGAAAATGCTTGCTTTATATTATAAATTAAAAATAAAATAAATAAATGTGGAAAAATAAGCATTTATGATGGGAACTGGGGTTATAATGAATCTCTGCTCTTTAGAAGCTTGCTACCTAATAGGTGAAGTTAAAAGAAATTCCATGATATGTTTAAAACTTAACCCTGGGGCAGCTAGGTGGTGCAGTGGATAGAGCACCAGCCCTGAAGTCAAATCTGGTCTCAGACACTTAACATTCCCTACCTGTGTGACCCTGGGCAAGTCACTTAACCTCAATTGCCTCAGCAAAAAAAAAAAAAAAGCAACCCCCCCCCAAAAAAAAACCCCAAAAAACTGCCGTTTGCTACCTATATAACCTCAGGCAAATCATTTCATATCTCTGGCCTCAATTTCCTTTTATGTAAAGTGAGGGAGCTGAATGTGTGAGTTCTCAGGGCTCTTCCACTTTTAAATTTATATTGGTCTTCTGAGTGGTCAATGTACTAAGTATTACAATATATTCATCCATTTGCTTCTATAGAGGTCACTGGACATTATTCCTTTGTAGAATTTCCTGGGAAGGGGGTAATCTCCTCCACCTCTTACTTTTGTTTTTAGCTTTTCTGTGTCTAAGGAAGATTTTAATAAACTATAAGAATCTTAGCTCTATGTAAGACATGCAAAATATAATCTACTTTTGAGGTTCTTATAAAGCTTATAGAGTTGTTTAGTTGTCTCTTCATGACCTCATTTGAAGTTTTCTTGGCAAATATACTGGTTTGTAATTTCCTTTTCCAGATCACTTTACATATGAGGAAACTGAGGCAAATAGGGTTAAGTGACTTGACAAGTCACATAGCTAGTAAATATCTGAGGCCAGATTTCAACTCACCAGTCCAGGTCTGGTAGTCTACTCGATGTGGTATCTAACTGCACTATAGATCTACCTACCACCTGAGAAACATTTTTTCAAATGTGAAAGCTGAAGCTTATTGGTTTATTCAGAATCTTCTCTTAATTTTGAGTGATTATAAACATGGATATGCTAAGGTAAAAGAATAAAGGAGATATGAAAAATTGGAAATAATTTTAAATATCTAAGGAGCCAAATGTGAGAAAAATATATTATATTATATATTATTATATTATAACTACTTAAATGTAGTTATAATAATAAACCATTCAAAAGGGCAAAATGCAAAATTAAACTAAGCTTCCAACACAGGTAGGGTCATAATGCTAAATTGAAATGCCCATTGATTTTTAATTTATTGCTGATCACTATGGGAAAAAATGGAAGTTTCTGGAAGGAGGAAGGATAAAAGATATTTTATAAAAAGGTCAAGGGAAGGAGAAGGAATTCACAGTGCACAAAATTTCACACTTTTAGTCTAGCTTATATTTCCTCAAAAACTTTTAGTCTAACTTATATTTCCTTTCCCCATCAGTCATATAAATGGTCATCTGGTATTTTCCAGATAATTATCAAAGAACTCCAGTAAGGGAGATCCCACTCTTTTCCAAGGCAACCAATGCTAATTTTGGGTAGTTTGAATGTAGAGGTTTCTAGCCTCTTTTGGGTTATGAAACCCCTTTGCTGATTTAGTGGCCTATGGACCCATTCTCAAAATAATATTTTTAAATGAATAAAATAAAACACTTAGCATTACAAACAAAATCAGTTATGTTAAAATAGTGTCAACAAATTTTTTTTAAAAGTTCACAGATCCCGAGTTAAGAACCCCTATTTTAATGGTTGAAAGTTTCTCCTTATATCAAATTCTTCTCTTCATGCTTGAATTTAACTTCTATTCCAGATCAAAAGACAAGCAGTTGTGTGACATTTAACAAAGATTACAGGTGTTGATACTGAATTATAAGAAGAAAAATGATGCTAGTTTCAGGCTTTGTCTAAAGTGTTCAGCAAGTAGACTATTCCCAAAGGGAATTGTAGATCTGACGGGTAGACAACACTGTAACTTGTGGTGTGGGGGTATGATATCCTAATAAATTGTTGTTTCTGCTGTGAAGTCTCAGTATGATATCTCTACAAGTTCCTGCTGTTTCCATTTAACAACTATAACAGAAGAGACAGAGTGGGTGAAGAGAGGAAATCCACTACCATTATCTTATTTAAAGAAATAGAAAAATTTAGTTTATAATGGCACTGGAAGAGGATGGTATTGAAAACAATTGAAAATGATGTGTTGCCTCTGGTACTAAGCAACTAATTGTACTCTTGAAGGAAGAATGAAGGAGAGATAACAACAAATATACTACCCTGTCAGTCCCATTTTTTTTTGTCTGGTATTCATTTTGAGTGCTAAAGATAATGTTCTAATATAGACTTTGTTCCATTTCTATTACAAACTAGGGGCTGTACATTGAAAAATGTGAATGGAGGACATAATCCCTCTAGGGAAGTGGTTCTTTAGTTGCCAAAGAAAGAAGTACAGATGAAAAACGTGAATAAACACAAAACTGCATTATCTAGCAGTTGCCAAAAAATGCATTGAAAAATTGAGGGGGAAAAAACCCCTACATTCCTTTCTTCCTTCCTCTGTCCCTCCATCTCTCCCTCCCTGCCCTTCCTCCCTTTTCCCTTCTCTCTCTCCCTCCCTTCCTCCCTCCCTTTCCTCCTCCTTCCCTTCCTCCCTCCCTTCCCTCTTTCCCTCCCTTCCTCCCTTCCTTCTCTTCCTCCCTTCCTTCTTCTCTTTCTCCCTTTTTCCTCCCTCCTCCCTTACTTTCTTTCATTTACTTCCTTCCTTTCATTTCCTTCCTTCTTTTCTTCCTTCCTTCCTTTCATTTCCTTTCCTTCTCCTTTTTTCTGCCTTCCCTTTCACTCTTTCTCCTTCCCTTTCTACTATCCCCCCTTGTATTTGTCCTTTTGTCCTCTTTCAGTTCTCTCTCTCTCTCTCTCTCTCTCTCTCTCTCTCTCTCTCTCCCTTTCTTATTTTCTTCCTTCCCCAAGCTCTTCTTTCAGAAGAAAGAATCTTGAAACATCAGAAAGAATGTTGGCATATCTAGGAAGAGAAAGAGGACAAGAAAAAGAAAGCAAAAATAATTTAGCATTTTGAGCCACAGCCACAACAAGAACCTTCACCATAGATAGAAAGGAAAACATTCTTTTATTTTATTACCAAGATTCTTGGAATTTAGACTCAAACACAGTCACTGTAATTATCTGTACTCTCAATTGTGTTTTGAGTACCTATAAAACAATCAACATGGACCAAATTCCAACTGTTGGTATGATAATACTTATTTTAAAGAGATTTTTATGAAACTAATAAAAGCTCAGAGAGGATGTCTCTTAAGTGCAAAGTATTATGGAACAGTGGCTGAGGATATCTATAGTTAGAAACTACTATAAACTACATTTTATCATGTTTGTTACTGCCTACTGACAATTATAAATTATAAAGTAGTGTTCCAAAAGCAAACAGCTCCCATCTACTGAAGATCTACAGAGTTTTGTTTTGTTTTGAACTTAGAATTAATAACTATTCTATTGACCATTTTATACAAATGTGTGTATGTGTCTAATATATTTGTATATATAATACAATTTATGCATATATAAATCAATTTATTACAAATAATTCAATTTACATATATAATACAATTTTATGTGTGGTACATTTTATATATACTATATATAATTATATACATAATATATCCATATCTGTTTCTATATCTATCTATCTATTAATCAAACAACCAAAAACTAATATTTCAGAATTCCATAGGTTCATTGGGTTATAGATCTAGAGCTGAAAATGATTGTGTAGGTCATCTAATCTACTCCCCTTGTTTTAAAGATAAGGAAACTGAGTTCTCAGAGTTCAATTTGCACTCAGATCTTGTGCAAGTTAAATAATTTGCACAGGATCATTTTGGAGAGGGGGATGTTATAGAAACTCAATGCAGAGCCAGAAATCATCAAGTCTTCCATAAGTCATAACATAAAAGACCTGTTTGGAGCATTTAGAGCTTTAGTGACTTGACTATAATCATGTGGCAAGGATGCTATAAACTTGGGTACATCCTAACTGGAACTGGTTTCTGATTCTTCTTTCTTCTCCACAAAGCTTCCTCTGATTTCTTTTGTTGTTTAGTAATTTTAGTTATGTCTCACTCTTTGGAGTTTTCTTCATGAAAGCACCAGAAGGGTTTACCATTTCCTTTTGTAGATCAAGACAGTAAAATGGAAATTTTAATAGATTTTCTCAGTTCTTTTTGAGACTGAAAAGTTTTTGTTTCTATTTTTTTTTAGAAATGGACTTCTGACTTTCATGAAAATAGTCTTATTTATTCATAATTAATTATGTATTTTATAATATACACATATACAGTGATGTATTTTATATTTATTGCAAATGTAATATAGTATTTATATTATCTGTGTATATATGTTCCTTTTCCTTTTTCTCTTCCCCTTCTTTCCTTTTCACATGTGCACATGCAAAAAGTGTTTCATTCCTTCATTTAAATTATTACAGAAAAAAAAGATTTCTAAATATATCCAATAAATCAAATGCATTAACTAACAGGTATGTAAACAATTTTAAAAGAAGTGAAATGTTTTTGAGGCATTGAAGGAAATGAACACACAGGAATATCTTATGGTTGGTTGAAGAGTCATTAATGACTGGAATCCAGTGATTCTAATAGAAAAAATTCATTATACTTATACTCCTTGCCTCACAGGTTGGTTGTGCCAAAAGTGCTCTGAATTGAGTGCAATGTAAATACAAGCTGTTATTTTAACCTCCCAATAATAATACTTCCACCTTCATTAATATCTTAGGTAAGTACTCTTATTCTCTATTTGAATTGGTTTCTTACTAGATGGTAAGCTCCACAAATAGAAAGCAGAAGCTCAGTCTTCAGGAATTTTGCAATCTACTTCTTGCTTTTTCCCATAGTGCAGTGCTCCTTAAACACTAGAAATAGTACATAGTGCTAAAGAATCAAAATAATCATAGCAGAGAATTTAACTTTAGGTTCTCAGAATGTCAAAAGAAAGCAAATTCTGATTAGTGCTACTAAGCTAGAATGTTTTCTCCCATAAACCCATCAACTAATAGACAATTTATGGCTCAATCTCAAATTTCTTGATTTATATATTGAAAATCGCTCTCAGAGTTTACCAGTGACTTCTTAATGAGCAAATAAAATTTGAAAGCCCTCAATTTCCTTACAACTTCTAATATTTTTGATACTCCCCATCCATATCTCTCTTATTAATATATTCTCCTTCCTTAGATTGATTAATTGGTTTGTTTGTTTTTGTGAAACCATTAGGATTAAATGACTTGTCCAGGATTAAACAACTACAAAGTGTCAACTATCTGAAGCCAGATTTGAATTTAGGTTATCCTGACTCCAGATCTAATATTCTATCCATTGTGCCATCTAGTTACCTCCTTCCTTGAATTTAAAACTAAAAGTAACTCCCCTGACTCGCATCTTACCTTTAAAGCTAAATAATCTCATGCTCTCTATTCTCATAAAATTGGTTTTCTTTAAGGATTAGTCATTGATCTCCTTTTCTTTTTCTCTTCATTCTCCCTGGGGAATGCCATTGACTCTTATAATTTCAACTATATATGTGTAAAAGTTGTACATCTATATATTTAACTATCATTTCTTTTGGGAATACTGGTTTTGTATTTTTAACTCTCTAGACAACACTGCTACTAGATGTTTCACTGGCATTTAAAACTTGGCATGTCCTAAATTATTCTCATTGTTTCTCCTAAATCTCTCTCTCTCTCTCTCTCTCTCTCTCTCTCTCTCTCTCTCTCTCTCTCTCTCTCTCTCTCTCTCTCTCTCTCTCTCTTACTTCATTATTTCTCTGGATATCAATTTTTATGAAACTCAAATAAAGTCATATGTTTTACAAATCTTGAAGTGCTACATAAAATATCTCATTATTGTTAATAATTATTATGATTGTGATTGCTATCACCACAACTGGTAAGCACTTGGTTATACTGTCCAGGTGCTATTAGCTAAGCAGAAGGAAGAAATACCATTTTCTTCCTCAAGAAACCAATTAAGTTGGATAAACAAATACAAACATGTAGGACAACATCCTGACCTGATAAACTTGTATTTGTAAATGGACAAATAAGCCTTAACTATTGTCATAATAATAATATAATTAACTTTTTAAAGTTAATGAGGTGAGTTTGGAAAGATTTTGTGCATTCAAACAATACCAGATTTAGTAAAGCTGCTGTTTAATACCTATAAAGTTGTTATTTAACAAGAAAAATTAAGAGTAGGAGGCTAAATCAAGAAGGTCAGAATGGGCATTTTTCCCCCTTTGTACCTCTCTATGAAGATGTAGCATGGGAAATAAACTGAAAGTATAAGGTTTGAAGCAAGACCAGAGAGAGACACACAAAATAGTAAAAATAATAGCATTTTTCTCCAGATTGTACTGCTGACTCATCTTTATAAGATTTGTCTAACATGCCATAGAAACCTCTTCACCTTAGAAATTCACTCCACTTCTGAACTATTTTTCATAGTAGAAGTACCCTTTGCCCCTGAGGCCTGAATATGTGAATTTAGAATTACAGATTTATTTCCAGAAGGGACCTATGAGATCATCTATTCCAACTACCAAATTTTGCAGACAAAAAACCTAAGTTCCAGAGAGAAAGACTTGATCAAGATCCACTAATGGTAAATAGTAGACACAAATCCTCTGACCGCCAAATCCACCTTATTTTCACTACTCTGTAAAATTCATCAGGAATGGTCCTCAGATCACAGATTCTCAGCTAATTAATTGATGGCTTTATTGGAGAAGCCATTCTAGCTTGATAGCACTAATCAGAATTTGCTTTCCTTCACCTCTCTGAAAACCTAGAGCTACAGTAGGACTTGAGCATATGAACATTGTATAAGTAGCATTGTATAAGTATATTGTATTGTATAAGTAGCATTACATTAGGAGAAAAACAAGAAGTAAATTGCAAATTCCCTGAAGGAAGAGCTTCTGCTAGCTATTTGTGGAGCTTACCATCTAGTAAGAAACTAATACAAGTATGGGAAAAAATTTCTTGACTAAAGTATTGATGATAGTGGTGAAAACCTTAGTAAAAGATGATAACAGTGGCTTGCAATTATATAGCGCTCTGTACAAATCACTTTTGACACAAATATATGAATTAAGGAATACAAGTGTAGTGATTCCCCCTATATATAGATGTGGTAACTGACTCAGAAAGGTAAAGTAATTTTCTTGGAGAAGCATTGCTAGTAAGTGATAGAATCAAGCCTTATACTTGTGCCATTTGACAGTGTCTACAATGACTCTACTTCTAACAATCACTCTGTTACCTTAATATGCATTTAATTGTTAAAGATGTAAGAGTACTCACAAAAATATGGCATATCACTTGAATTTATCCTTGTTCCTGCTTTTGAAGAGGATAATAACTTACATTTATATAGCAAATTAGCAGTTGTGATTTCTTCTCAGTGATGGAAAATATTGGCTACTTCAAGTATTATTCTCTCATTTTTCTGATTAGGAAATAGGTTTAGAGGGAAAGTTGATGGGCTGAGATTAAATAGTACAGTAACAGATCTGAGTAAAGGATATTAGTCCTTTCTTGACAATAACTCCATGAGATAGATAGAGCAACTATTGTTATTCCCATTTTTAAATGAGACAAAGGTTAATAAATGTCTAAATTACTATTTACACTCAAGTCACCATAATTCAAGTCCAGAATGTTTTTCATTTCATCAACAAATAGTTCTTTGAAGGAGATGAATTTCAAGATTTTGAATTATATAATATGCTCTAGATAAATTGACCTTCTTGCTATCTCTCATATAAAGCATTCTATTTCTACTCTCTATGCTTTTGCAATGGCTATCCTCCATGAATGGAATGTACTCTTGAACCTCATCTTTATCTCTCAAAACCCTTCCCTTCCTTTAAAACTTTGTTCAAGAGCTACTATCTCCATGATGCTTTTCCTGATTTCTTCAGCTGCTATCTTCTCCTCAATAAATATATCTTGTATTTATATTGTATACATTTTACACATATGTGTTTACATGTATAAGCATATAGCCTTCCATGATGAAAATATACCACTATGGACGAGGACTATTTATTTATGTTCTGGGACATAGTATATATTCTTCTTCTTCTTCTTCTTCGTCTTCTTCTTCTTTTTTTTTGCTTAAATGATTAAATACTAATGGGAGATTGTGGGATGGTGGTAATGAAGAACCAAGATGGTGGAGAAAAGGCAGCTACTCACTTGTTTTCCCCTAAATCTCTCCAAAGACATTTAAATAGTGCCCTAAACAAATTCTGGTGAAGCACAAGCCAAAAGCATGGGATAAAACAATTTTCTAAGCCAAGACAACTTGGAAGTTTGGCAAGACAATTCTGTTGCACCTGGGTAAGAGTGAAATGCAGATTAGTGCATGCTGGACCGAAACAAATCAAGTGCAGGCCTTGGAAGTGACTGAATAATCATTTTCAACAACTGTTTCAGTTGTTCTCAACCTACAGATTAGTAAGAGGGTCAAGCATGATCAGAAGGAGATTGGGGGGTATATCTTTGCTGGCAACATGGGCAGGGTTCTGTTGCTTTGCCTATATGCATATCTGGATCACTGTCCTGGATGGCAGTCCCAGGGTGAGGAAGCACATTACAGAACACTAGAGCTTGTGCTCACAGGGGGATAGCATCCTCCTTATCGTTGTAGGGCAGAAAGGAGCATTTGGGGTATGCCATAGACTGGAGCACTTGGTAGGAGAGTAGTAAATATACCTCTTTATTTCAAACCACTCTGGAAAAAACTGAAAACTTACAGATCCCTAAAAGGATCTCTGAAATCAGCTGCATAAAATCTCTGAAGATTGGGATAGTGTGTCCATCACCCTCAAAGCAGAACCCCATTTCAGCAAAGAACAAAGTCAAGAAATAGAAAGAAAAAGTGAATAAGTAATAGAAAGACAAACTCTGATAATAAAAAGTTACTATGGTGATAGGGAAGGTCAAAACAAAGACTCACTCAGAAGAAAACAGCAAAGTCAAAAATCCTATATTTAAAGCCTATAAGAAAAATAAAAATTGGTTTCAGTCCATGAAAGAGATTAAATATGATTTTGAAAATAAAAGATCTAAAGGAAAAATTGGGAAGAGAAATAAGAGTGATGCAAGAAAATTATGAAAAAAGTCAACAGCTTGGTAAAGGAGGGCACAAAAAATAATAAAAGAAAAATATCAAAAAGCTAAATAGACTAAATAATAAAAAAGGCACAAAAAGCCAATGAGGAGAATAATGCCTTGTAAAGCAAAATTAGCCAAAAGAAAAAAGAGGCATAAAAATTCACTGATGAAAAAAATGCTAAAAAATGGAATTGGCTAAATGGAAAAAGAAAGTACAAACGTTCACTAAAGAAAACAATTCCTTAAAAATTAGAATTGAGTAAATGGAATCTAACAACCTTATGAGACATCAAGAAACAATAAAACAAACCAAAAGAATGAAAATAGAAGACAATGTGAAATATCTTATTGGAAAAAAATAACTGACCTGGAAAAATAGATACAGGAGAGATTATTTAAAAATTATTGGAGTACTTGAAAGTTATGAAAAAAAAAAGATCTTAAACATCATCTTTCAAAGAATTATACTGACAAACTGTCCTGATATTCTAGAACCAGAGGGTAAAATAGAAATTGAAAGAATCTATTGATTCTTTGCACTGAAATCCATTGAATCACCTGAAAGTGATTCCAAAGTGAAAACACCCAAAGGTATTATGGTCAAATTTCAAAGCTCCTGGTCAAGGAGAAAATATTGAAAGCATCCAGAAAACAAACAAACAAACAATTCAAAACACCAGATTTAGCACCTTTTATATTAAAGGTTGAGAGGGTTTGAAATATGACATTCCAGAGGACAAAGGATCTAGGAATACAATAAAAATGTCATTTGCCTAGCAAAACTAAACATAATCCTGCAGAGAAAATATGGAAACTCAATGAAATTGAGGATTTTCAAGAATTCTTGGTGAAAAAATCAGATATGAATAGAAATTTTGACTTTCAAAACAATTCAAGGGAAGCATAAAAAGGTAAATAAGAAAGAGAAATCATAAGGTACTTAATAAATTTAAACTGTTTACATGCCTACTTGGGAAGATTGTATTTGTAAATCATAAGAACTTTCTTATTTTTAGAACAGTTAAAAGACATACATATATATACACACATATATGCACATATATTGTCAGAAGGTACAAATGTGAGTTGAAGATGAGGGCATATTTAAAAAAAATAAAACTAAAGGGTGAAAGAGGAATGCCCTGGGAGAAAGGGAAAAGGAAAGGTAGAATGGGACTAAACTATTTCAAAATAAGAAAAATTTTTTGTGGTGGAAGGGAAACTGGGTAAAGTTATGGGATATACTTGAAACTTACTTTTATCAGAATTAACTCAAAGAGGGAATAACATATTCATTTAATTGGATATAGAAATCTTTCTTACCCTAGAGGAAAGTAGGAGGGGGAAGGGTTAAGAGAAAGAAAGGTGCTCTTAGAAGGGAGAGTAAGGGGGCAGCTAAGTGGTGCAATGGTTAGAGCACCAGCCCTGAAGTCAGAAGGACCTGAGTTCAAATGTGGTCTCAGACATTTAACATTCCCTAGCTGTGTGAACCTGGGCAAATTACTTAACCTCAATTGCCTCAGCAAAAAGAAAAAAAAAAAAAGAGAGAGAGCAAATTGAGAGAGGAGTAGTCAGAAGCAAAACACTTTTTTTTAAAAAAAATTTTATTTATTTATTTATTTTTAAAGCTTTTTATTTATATAACATATGTATGGGTAGTTCCTCAGCATTGATCTTTACAAAGCTTTCTGCTACAAATTTTACCCCCAGTCCCCTCCCGTCCCCTAGATGGCCGGAAGTCTACTACATGTTAATACTGTTAAAATACTTGACAAGTTGTGCAAGAAAAATCCTAACAAGAAAGTCCCTTTCCCTCCTCTAAGATCTCTTTTGGATATAGGCCCAATAGAAATGCTGCTGAGTCAAAGGGTATGCATAGTTTGATAACTTTTTGAGCATAGCTCCAAATTGCTCTCCAGAATGGCTGGATCCGTTCACAGCTCCACCAACAATGCATCAGCGTCCCGGTCTTCCCACATCACCTCCAACATTCATCGTTATCTTTTCCTGTCATTTTAGCCAATCTTACAGCTGTGTAGTGGTACCTCAGAGTTGTCTTAATTTGCATTTCTCTGATCAATAGTGATTTGGAGCAACTTTTC